>WNWK01030421.1:0-23529 GCA_009830355.1 Cherax destructor
TTCTTGCCCCTAATACCACTCCTCCTCCAGCCCATGGACCAGCAGGTTATTTCCAACTTTAAAAAAACTCTATACCAAAGCAATGTTTCAAAGTGCTTTGATGTGACCACAGACATGAACATAACCCTAAGAGAATTTTGGAAAAACATTTCCATATGCTGCATTGTGTACACCTTATAGGTAAGGCTTGGGAGGGAGTGACTACCAGGACTTTGAACTCTGCCTGGAGAAAATTGTGGCCAGACTGTGTCCTAGAGAGGGATTTTGAAGGTTTTGGGGCTGAGCCTCAGAACCCTGAGCCTGAGCCTGAGCCTGTTTTGGAAGAAATTGTGGAATTGGGCAAGTCTTTGGGGTTAGAGGTGAGTGGTGAGGATGTGGAACAGTTGGTGGAGGAGCACAAGGAAGAGCTAACCACTGAAGATCTGCAAGAGCTTCAACAGCAACTGGAACAAGAGAGCAGAGGTCAGGACAATGGTTCAGAGGAGGAGGTGGAGGTGGAACAAAAATGGAAGAATGTGCCTTCTTCAAGGATTAGGAGATCTGTAGCCAAATGGGTGATGTGCAAGCATTTATGGATGAATATCACCCTAACCATGCTGTTGCAGGCCGTGCTGGCAACCTGTACAATGACACAGTGGTGTGTCATTTCAGGGATGTGTTAAAGAATCGCCAGACACAGAGCTCCCTGGACAAATTTGTTGTTAGAAAGAGGTCTAGTGACCTCAAGCTGGTCCTAGTGGCATTCAAGAGAAAAGGGAAGTAACCCCAGAAAAGAACTTACCACCTGCAGTGTTAATGGAAGGGGATTCCCCTTCCAAACACTAGCATACTACTCCACCTTCTCCCCTCCTCCCGTCCTCCACACATCAACAACTCTTCAATAAATGTAAGTGACATGTTATTGTACAATATTTGCATGTGTATTTATGTATTCTTTATTCAATTATTTATTATTTAATGTCCAAAAGTTCTAAAAAATATTTTATTTAACTACTTTTGGAAGTCTTGGACGGATTAAATTTATTTCCATTATTTCTTATGGGGAAAATTGATTCGTGTTACGTTTGTTTCGTCTTAAGAAATGCCCTCTCTGACGGATTAAAAACGTAAGTCGAGGTACCACTGTATATATATATATATATATATATATATATATATATATATATATATACACACACACACACACACACACACACACACATACACATATATACTATATATTTACTTATCTTTATTGATATATATATACAGTGGTACCCCGACTTACGATGGTCCCCAAACACACCCTTTTATGTAAGTTTATTTTTTTAAATGCTTTTGTAAGTGTAATTTTGGGGGTCTAAAAGGACTAGTCTATTTTACATCATTTCTTATGGAGATAAATTCGTTTGGTAATGGCACTTGAACAGCATTCTGGAATGAAAAAATATCGTAAGTCAGGGTACCACTGTATATATACAGTGGTACCTCGATTTACGATGGTCCCCAAACTCACCCTTTATGTAAGTTTATTTTTAAATGCTTTTGTAAGTGTAATTTTGGGGTCTAAAAGGACTAGTCTATTTTACAACATTTCTTATGGAGATAAATTCGTTTGGTAATGGCACTTGAACAGCATTCTGGAATGAAAAATATCGTAAGTCGGTACCACTGTATATATATATACAGTGGACCCCGAGTTTCGTAAACCCCGAAATCGTACATTTATGTAAGTATAATATCGTAAGTGCTTGTGGAAAAGTATTTTTGGGGGTCTGAAATAGACTAACCTACGTGACATTTTTCTTAAGGGGTAAATTCGTTCGGTAATGGCACTTGAGCAGACTTCAGGAGTGAAGTTTTTACGAAACTCGGGGGTCCACTGTATATATATGTCGTGCCGATTAGGAAAAACTGGTCAATTAGCAAGAACTCATTTAAAATTAAGTCCTTTCTAAAATTTTCTCTCATACGTTTAAAGATATATTTGTTTCATTTATGTTAATGTAAAAATTTATAATTTTGTACCAAGAGAAACTTTGAAAACCTACCTAACCTTATTACAACAAGCGCAATTTAATTTAGCCTAACCCATTTAAATATATTTTAGATACGTTAACATTAATTTAATAATAAACAAACACAATGAAATATATTTTTTTCTTTAGGTTCAGAATGATTTTTGCGAAATTATTGCATACACAAATTTTCGCTTGTCCTATATGGCAAGAAGAGCGTTGCTATTTAAGCCAAAATCGTAAGTTTTACCTAATCGGCACGACATATATATATATATATATCAATAAAGGTAAGTAAATATATATATATACAGTGGTACCTCGACTTACGATATTTTTTCATTCCAGAATGCTGTTCAAGTGCCATTACCAAACGAATTTATCTCCTTAAGAAATGTTGTAAAATAGACTAGTCCTTTTAGACCCCCAAAATTACACTTACAAAAGCATTTAAAAAAATAAACTTACATAAAAGGGTGAGTTTGGGGACCATCGTAAGTCGAGGTACCACTGTATATATATATATATATATATATATATATATATATATATATATATATATATATATATATAGGTATATTTTATTACATAATATGGTACAAAAGATTTAAGAGATACTGTTGATATAAAGATGGCATATACAATACACGAGGTGAGAATACATGTCTAGTACATATTGTTACATGTTTGTCACTGATTATAATGCGAAAATCTCATCCAGCTCTTCCGAGCTGGGGCGCGTGCCCAGAATACAGCATGCATTACCCCTCTGAACAGCAGCGCTGAGTCGCTGGAACAGAAAACTAGCTGCCCTGGGATCCCTAGTTACCCTGTTGAGTCTTTTGCCCAGCTCCTTGAGGAACTTAGATGCACTCTTTCCCCATGAGCCAAGGGTCTCTGAGCCTATGGGAACAAACATATAATGATGGGCAAGTTCTCCATATTTTCTCGACTTCTGGGACTCCCTGAAGGTGGCAGCTGCCCCTCCTTCCTCCCTGGTGTATTGGAGATAGGTATCAGCCAAGGTAGATGCACATGTGTAGTCCCACACCACCTGCTTGCCGTCTGTCCAGGCTTGAAGGGTGATACCATCTGGACGCCTTTGGCTGCCATCAGATCTGCATAGTTGGGGTGGTTCCCTTACTGCTGGGCATCCGGCTGTTGTGAGGCTCCTCTTGATAATGTTATATATATAATGTTATATATACAGTGGTCCCTCGGTTTTCGCCGAAAATTCGTTCCAGAATGCTGCTCAAGTGCCATTACCGAACGAATTTACTTCCTTAAGAAATAATGTCACGTAGGATAGTCTATTTCAGACCCCCAAAAATACTCTTGCAAGAGCACTTACGAAAATACACTTACATAAATGTTCGAGTTTGGAGATGCACGAAAACCGAGGGACCACTGTATATATATATATATATATATATATATACATTTACTTACCTTTATTGAAGAGTTGCAGGCATCTGGAAGGTAGGGATGATGACAGGGGCAGGGAGTTAGTGGTTGGAAGGGGAATCCCCCTCCAAAAGAACTTCAGGTAACAAGTCCCTCTCTGGGGTTACTTCCCTTCTTGGTCTTTTAATGCCACTAGGACCAGCTTGAGAGTCACTAGACCCCTGCCTGGTGAAGTAACTGTCCACAGTCCTCTGTTTCTGGCGACTCTTCAACACTTTCCTGAAGTGGTTGCACAGAAGGCTCATTTCAGCTTGCTCAGGGTGGTATCTTTCAACAAAAGTCTGCAACTTATTCCACTTTGTACACATCTCCTTAAGCACTGAAGAAGGCACCTCCTTCTCTCTCTCTCCCTCCTCCTTTGAAGCAATAACCTCAGCTGTGGTCTGTTGCTGTTCCAGATGAAGCTCTTGCAGCTCTTCAGTTGTTAGCTCTACCCTGTGCTCCTCCACCAACTCTTCCACATCCTCACCACTCACCTCCAACCCCAGGCTGTTCCCCAATGCCACAATATTTTCCACAACAGGCACAGGGTCGTCAGGGTCAGGGTCAGCCTCAAATCCTTCAAAATCCCTCTTTTCAACACAATCCGGACACAGTGGTCTCCAAGCAGAGTTCAAAGTCCTGGAAGTCACCCCCTCCCAAGCCTTACCTATAAGGCCTATGCAATGCACGATATTGAAGTGATCTTTCCAGAACTTTCTTAGGGTCAATTCAGTGTCTGAGGTCACATTAAAGCACTTCTGAAACACTGCTTTGGTGTACAGTTTCTTGAAGTTTGCAATGACCAGCTGGTCCATGGGCTGGATGAGAGGAGTGGTGTTAGGAGGCAAGAACTTCACTCTGATGAAATTAAGTTGTCAGGCAACAACTCTTGCAAGTTGTGAGGATGAGCAGGAGCATTGTTCAGTACCAGGAGGCACTTGAGTCCCAATTTCTTTTCCAGGAGGTATTTCTTCACACTAGGGCCAAACACTCCAGTCACCCATTCCTTGAAAATCTCTGTAGTGACCCATGCCTTGGTGTTAGCCTTCCAATGCACACACAATTTATTCTTGTCAACACTGTGTTTCTTGAAGGGTCTGGGATTTTCCGAGTGATACACCAGTAAAGGCTTCACTTTAAAATCACCACTGGCATTGGCACACATCATAAGAGTTAGCCTGTCTTTCATAGGCTTGTGTCCTGGCTGTGCCTTTTCCTCCTGAGTAATGAAGGTCCTGTTTGGCATTTTCTTCCAAAATAGGCCTGTTTCATCACAATTAAACACTTGTTGGAGGAGGAATTGTTCAGCCTCTTCGAACCCCTGGAATTCACTCATAAACTTTTCAGCTGCACGTTTGTCTGAGCTGGCTGCCTCACCATGCCTCACAACACTGTGTATGCCACTACGTTTCTTAAACCTCTCAAACCAGCCTTTGCTGGCTTTAAAATCACTCGCCTCACCACTGGTTCCAGGCATTGTCTTGACAAGATCTGCGTGCAACTTCCTTGCCTTTTCACAAATTATCGCCGTGGAAATACTATCACCTGCTATCTGTTTTTCAGTGATCCACACCCCCAATAACTTCTGAACCTCATCCACTGTTTTCGATCTATTTTTCTTTAACATATCAACCCCTTTTGCAACATTAGCTTCCTTGATCTCATTTCTCTTTGCCAGGATAGAGCTGATAGTAGATGGGGTTTTCTTGTACATCCTGGCAAGCTCACTCAGACGTACGGCACTCTCATATTTTTCTATAATCTCTTTCTTCAGTTCGATGGTGTTCCTCACTTTCTTTACTACAGGGGTGCCACTAGGAAGCCTCTTTGGACCCATGGTGACATATTTCACACAGTGACAATCACTAAACCACCAAAAAAGACACCAAATGTATTGTGAATGTTTGAAAGAGCACGCTGGGTAATGTTCTCTCAATGGTAAACAACGCTTCACTGGTGGGCGTCCTGCGCAGGCACGGAGCAGGCGGACAGGTCTAATACGTTACGAAAGACGAGGGATTGTATGATACACGAAATCGAAAAAAGCTTACGAAACAATTTTTACGAAATATGAGCCTTACGAAACTCGGGGGTCCACTGTATTTGTGTATACAGTGGACCCCCGGTTAACGGCCATAATTCGTTCCAGAATGCTGTTCAAGTGCTGTTACCGAACGAATTTATTAACTTAAGGAATAATGTAAATTTGAGTAGTCTTTTTGGACCCCCAAACATACACTTACAAAAGCACTTAAAAAAATACACTTACATAAATGTTAGTGTTTGGAGCTGGCCGTTAACCGGGGGTCCACTGAATAAATTTACTTATTCTTTGAGACATGGGATAATATGAGTTTCCTCTTTCGCTGTAGTACAAGTGAACATGAATGGGGTGGCCCAGCACTAGAGGTGGGTTTTCAGCACTATTTCTGGTATCCTCAGCATTGCCTTCGGTCACAAACTCTTCAAAACCATGAGATTCATCTTCAATGACACTTCAATCTGTGTTAGAACTATCACTTGGGAAGTAAAGAGTCCCAGTTCGCCGGGGAGTGAGGTATTCCTTCCTGCTAGGCTTGGTGACCAAGGCGTACTGAATTAGCACTCCCACAATGCACTGTGGCCCCCCAATTTTTTTTATATTGCACACACTGACCATGCAGACTCATTCTCTCATAAATAGGTCTACCAGCTTTCTCCCCCTAGATTTGAAGGCGCTAGAATTTTGGCATAGTATTACGGGACCGACACTGGCTTGCAAGCCGTAATATTACAAAACCGACAGTGAAAGGGTTAAGAACCGTACATTACTGATACTGTACAGCATTGTCTTTAAGTTTTCAATGAAAAACAGCACAGAGAGAGAGAACAATAATAATGATAATAATATTAAAAACAATAATAATCATATCAATAGAAAAATGGCAAAATAACGACTTCTGTAAAATTCAAGATATGAACAGCCTTCTGGAACGTAACTTGTTCGTAAGTTGGGGGCATCTGTATATTGTTTTGTTCTTTTGTTATTAAGCCCAGTCTGAACTCTTTTTATATTGATGTTTTTTATCAATGGATTTGAGGATGTTATTTGTAAGCCAGGGGCTGTTTAGTCTCTTTGCTGTGATCTGTTTAGTTTTAATTGGGCAATACTGTATACTAATGTTTTTTTTTACCATCAGGCATCTCCCACCAAAGATGGGAGATGCAGAGACATCACTGTTCAAATGACCCTCTGAACTACAACATCTCCACCTATCCTCAAAAGTTCACACTACTTCTCCCTCCGGAACATGTTCACTAACCAGTTCCCATGAATCCCTTCATAAATGTTAACTTGCTCGTACTCCAACAGCATTTCAGAAATAATAATGTATGCAATAGTAATTCTTACAATTGTAAGAAAGAATTTAATGCCTATCATAAATAGTTTTTGAATATAAAACAGGACCCCCGTATCCATGGGTTTGGTATCTGCTGTTTCAGTTATACATGGTGTGCTGTGGCCAGAAAATAACCCTTAATTTTGCTTAATGACCTCAAAGTGTAAAAGCAGTGATGGTGTCAGTTCTTCAAAGTCTAAGAGAAGCCATGAAGTGCTTCCCATCAGCGAAAAACTGATAATTCTCCACTTATTGTGAATAAATTATCAATTAAACTTTATAACAGGTATGTATAGGGCTTATATATAGGGTTCACCACTATCCACGGTTTCGGCATCTGTGGCACGGCCTTGGAACTCATTCCCCGTGGATACAGGGTTCTACTGTATACCCATCAAGGGAGGTTCCTTGATGCTGGTGAGTGGATCTTGATCCACATAACTAGTCCCATCCTCACTTTCCTTGGATCAAACCTGATTGCTTCCCATTCCCTGGACATTGTATAAGCCCTATCAGCTTAGAGCTTCCTCCTAAAGAATAATAATAATTTACAAAAAATAAACACGTAAGCAGTATAATGTGATCCTTTACTGACAACGTTTTGCCCACACAGTGGGATTTATCAAGTCACAAACAGATATGTTTGTGACTTGATAAAGCCCACTGTGTGGGCAAAACGTTGTCAATAAAGGATCACTTTATACTGCTTGTGTTTTTATTTTTCCATTGTGTCAGTATTTTATACCATTTATTTCCAATAATAATTTAGAATAAACAGTGTAAGTAGTTTTGAAATTTATCAAAATTCACCAGATAGAAAGCAGCAGAAGTGCATACTCTTAACAAAGCACTGTATTACCTTTTTGAGTCCATCATCTGTAAGCTTCCAGCAGCCAGCCACACTAAGAGTCTCCATTTGGGTACAATTGGTGGCCAGGTGATGTAGGCCAACATCTGTTAATAATTCCATTTTATTCAGCTCCACTACCTTCAGTCTGCTAAACTTGCAAAAAAATTGCTCCATTGTCTGAATGTCGACATCTGTGCAACTGGCAGTATTGATGTGCTGTAGATCTGACTGAAATTGATGCAAAAGTGATGAATAATTTATGCTTAAAATGTTTACAGCTCTTTTATTAGGTGTTTTTAAACTGTCTAAGAAAAATACATTTTCAATAGCAAGTACAGTACAGTTGACCCTTGAACAACATGGGGGTTAGGGGTACCAACTCCAATGCAGTCAAAAATCTAATTATAACTTTTGACTTCCCCAAAACTTAACTACTAATAGCCTACTGTTGACTGGAAGCCTTACCGATAACATAAACAGTTGATTAACACATATATCGTGTCTTATATGTATTATATACAGTATTCTTATAATAAAGTAAGCTACAGTCAAGAAAATGTAATTAAGAAAATCATAAGGAAGAGAAAATAAACTTATATTACTGTACTGTATTTATCAATACCACAAGTTTGCGTTGTCTGTTTACAAGATGAATCGTCTGTCAGTCAGTACCTATATCAATAATGTCCTATATGATACAGAACACTGTAGATGTTATATGTACAGTGGAACCTCGACTTATGAGTGTCCCAACATACAAGTTTTTCGAGATACGAGCCGTTGCTCGGTCGATTTTTTGCTCTGAGTTACAAGCCAACATCCGAGTTATGAGGCAGCTTCTCCCGCTTCCCCCTCAACCCACAACCTGCACACCTCGCTTGTTTATCTATGATTTCCTGCTTTAATTCCATGGAAATCATCTTTTTCTTCTCAGCACAGCCCTTTGCACTTACTTTCTTAGGACCCTTTGGTGTGTAAGTAAACTTTATATAAACAGTTTATTTCATTACTGTTGTTATTTTCCCAAACTTTATCATCAAGGTTCTCACTACATGTTCTAGCATAGGGTAATAAAGGTCTTAAAGTCTAGGGGGTATACTTACATTCATGATTAGCTGCTGAATCTGTAAAAAACTTCACCAGCCCTCTCCATGGGTTATTTAAACCACAATTACAAAAATATCATATATATTAATGGATATACATATATACAGATCTTACAATCATAATAACATGTACCATAGCAGCCACATGTAACTAGCATCTCCAAGGCACATGGCATGGTCCACCTCCACTCTTAACACCCCATTTTCTCCACATCACTCCTACCCTCAGTGTCTTGACACACTAAAACTCATAGATTATGCAGGCTGCTTCAATTTAACACATATCTCCCTTACTTCTGGCACACCATTCTGCCCAGAAACATATCAACAAAGCCCAGTCTCCACTACCAGTTCTACCTTGCAGCCATCTTGGGAAGAGAGAGAGAGAAAGAGGGAGGACTTCTAGATTAAATTAGATTTTGCCACCAAAGTGGCTAGTTTATTGTGCACCCCATATCCATCCTGTGGACGGTAGCACAAGAGCATATGGATACACAAAAGGACTAGAAGGCCCCAAAAGGGTTAACAATTGTACATTTCGATTTATATCTACATTTCACTTATCTGTTACAAGCAAATTTAGGAAATTTGCTTAGTATAACTGGTATCTTATTTTCATTAATAAGATATCTTGACATGTCACATAGGTTATTATACTGTCTATCTCTATATTCCTCAATAAGTGGCAATTAAGCACATAGTGTTCAAGACAGTGACCATATGCCTGATCACATAATTTGCATTTAGTTTGATCATCATCTGTGTCTCCCAAACTGCCAGAAGTACCTGTAGCCAAGCCTAAGCCTGGCCACTACAACATCAGTCAGTCTGTTCACATTGCAAGTTGCTCCACAAACATGCCCATCTATGCTCACGTTATCATGAGCACAGATAGGCACGTTCATGGAGATTAGATTTGGATTTATATCTACAGTTCACTTATCTGTTACAAGCAAATTTAGGAAATTTGCTTAGTATAACTGGTATCTTATTTTCATTAATAAGATATCTTGACATGTCACATAGGTTATTATACTGTCTATCTCTATATTCCTCAAGAAGTGGACAATTAAGCACATAGTGTTCAAGACAGTGACCATATGCCTGATCACATAATTTGCATTTAGTTTGATCATCATCAGCGTGTCTCCCAAACTGCCAGAAGTACCTGTAGCCAAGCCTAAGCCTGGCCACTACAACATCAGTCAGTCTGTTCACATTCCAAGTTGCTCCATAAACATACTTATCTATGTTCATGTTATCATAGTGGGTTCTCCCTCTTCAAAACACACAAAACAAAAGACTGTCGTCTTGCACACTCTACACATGTACCCACAATACAGCTTATTTACTTACAATGAGACATGCAACTTTATAAACTACTTAATAATAATAATAATAATAATATTTATTTAGACATGGTACAATGATACATAGGTAGACATGATACATAGGTATGAATGAGATGTACATGTACTTATACTTATTTAAATGTGTGTATTTATAACCTATTATATTGAGAAAATCAGGTTAATTCAGCTTCTTTTTAAGTCTTAACCCTTTCAGGGTTATTGACGTACTAGTACGGCTTACGCCCTGGGGTTAGTGACGTACTAGTATGCCTAAATTCTAGTGCCCTCAAATCAAGCAGAAACAGGCTGTTAGGCCTAGATGTGATAGAATGGGTCTGTGTGGTCAGTGTGCACAGTATAAAAAAATTCCTGCACCACACAGTGCATAATGAAAAAAAACTCTGACCGTGTTTTTGGTTTAAAACAGCGACTTTGCAGTCTATTTTCGTATGGTATTTATTGATGTATTCTCGTTTTCTTGGTCTCATTTGATACAGTGGAAGATATATTACAGAAATAGAGATGATTTTGATTGGTTTGACAACGACAAGTACCTTGAAATTGAGCTCAAAGTAGCGAAAATCTTCGATTTTTGACGATGTTCAAGAGTAAACAAATCACACCATGCATCCAATACATATCAACTGGTGAGTCTAATATTCATGCACAAGTGCTCTAATATTATTTATACCATTTTTACAATGATGCAGTTGTATACATAACAGTAAATCTTCTATTTTTTTGTGAGAATAAAAACTCAAAATGAAAAGCAAATGTAATGTAAGAGGGGCCTGGAAACGTGACTAATGAACAGAGAAGACGTTATTTTAGTGCCAGGAATGTCTGCCTTGTTTATTCTGGACTCTATTTTAAAATTGGCATCGTTTGAAATTTGTGTGAAATTGGCCAAATTGCCATTTTCTGACCACTATTTTGGGTAGTTGTAATTGGTAAATAGGCGGTTTCTTGTACTCAATCGATAGACGAAATGGAGTTCTAGCGACATAGCTATAATTTTAGTTGAATGAAACATTGGAATTTGCCGAAAATAGGGCTCAAAGTGGGCAAAATCGCTGATGTGTAAGTGTCATGGCTACAGCTAACTTCGCGAAAGCATAATTCCGTTAGTTTTCGATCAAAGTTCATAATTTTTGTGGCGTTATGATCGGAAAAAGATTCTCTATCATTTCATAAGAAAAAATAATTTTTTTTTTTTAAATTCTTGGACCCTGAGAATGAGTTTCGGAGACCCCCCTTGGACCCTGAAAGGGTTAAGGGTGGCCTGACCTCAAAACTTCATTAAGCAAAATTGTGATCAATTCAATATAATTAGGCATTCATGTTACTTAATTAATTACATAATTACATCAATACATGTTGGGTCCTCTAGCCCCATAACATCCCCACCTCCAGATGAAGTCTCACAAAAGCTAGCCGTGTCCCTCAGGATACGGCTAGTAAAAGGTACCTTAGCCTAAAGGTGAATGCAAGACTACTAGAAGTATTACATATTTCCCAACACCACAACTACTCTTCACTTTACTGTTATTTACAACATGGTAATCTACAAATTTTCATGGCTCCACTGAACCTTCCCAGATTATACCATATCCACATACTGAAAGGTGTAACCATTAACTACTTTAGTGGTTACTAAACATAATACATTTTTACAATGCAAGGACTGCACACAATGCCCACTGTGAAAGCCAGCACCGAGTCCTGTGCCTCCGCTGTGGTAATCCAGCAGGCAACTGGTACTCCAGGATGGCATCTTCCTGATCAAGAGATGAGAGTAGAGCCAAACCCAGAGCAGTCAGGTGTACACCAGGCAGAAACTAAAACATGTCAAGGTGTCTCTCACGTGGTGGCCGAACCAAACAGTGAGACTTACCAGTCAACACTCAAGATCCTTAAATGGTCAGGCCTTCACGCCCACCTTCCGAGGTCCCACTCCATACAGATCCTCCAACCTTATAAAGGAGGAACTGCCACAGTACATGGAGGGGATCCACGGGACCATACAGGCAAATCGTTGGACCGTTTCGTACTTAGAGCACACCAAAACACAAATATACAACATACCTTCCTGGACTTCTCTAGTCACCGAAGGTTGTCAACCTCTGCCTCAACTCACAAATGTGCACCCCCTGACTCTCTTCACTTACCCGGCTCCAACCCATCTCCTTCACAGTCGGATGGCTGGTAGGGAGCACTCAGGCCCGCCAAGAGTTCACCACTGCAAAAACAACAAGGTCAGCACAAGACAAACACTATGTACAAAGCATGCCCCATGTATCTACATGAAACATCTAGAGAGGGCATCAGCAACCACATTCTCTGAGCCTTTTATATATTTAACTTCTAAATTAAAAGGGTTATGAGTGGTCTAAGGTGATTCCATACATGAGATATGGGTAAATGAGCGAGTGATATAGTACAAGGAGAGCTGATTGAGGCAGTTTTGATTTCTCATTTCTCATACTACAGGATGTAGGGAAGCACTGAGATAAACCTCAAATTTTTGTACAGCTAACACCAAGGCTAAAGCTTCCTTCTCCACGGTTGCATAACCACGTTGATGCTTTTTTAATTTGGCTGAGTGGTAACAGACTGGCTGAAGGCTCTCTCTCTTATCACCCTGCAACAACACTGCACCTACCCCTACATCACTAACATCCACTTGAAGGGAGAAGGGGCATTCAAACTCAGGACTTTTCAAAATAGGAGCATTCCCTAATAACAATTTCACATTTTCAAAAGCCCTGTCACACTTGTTATCCCAGTTGAACTGAACTTTGGGACTGGTCAAAGTTGTCAATGGTGACGTTACCTGGGAAAGGTTGGGACAGAAGCGTCTGTAATAGCCCACCATGCCCAGGAACCTCATCACTGCTTTCCGATTTTGTGGCCTAGGAAAATTTACAATGGCCTCCACCTTAGCATTAATTGGGGCCACTTTGCCCTGACCAACTACATATCCTAAGAATTGTACACTTGCTTGGCCGAACTCACTTTTACTCAGATTAATGGTTAATTTGGCTTGAGCTAGACATTCAAACAACTTCCGTAATCTTACTAAGCGAGTATCCCACTGACTACTGAACACTACTATATCATCTAAGTAGGCCAGTACACCATCCAACCCCCTTATTACAGTATTTATACAATGTTGGAAGGTGGCAGGAGCATTTTTTAGCCCGAAGGGGAGTACATTATATTGAAATAACCCATCTGGAGTGACGAAGGCTGAGATTTCCTTTGCCCACTGTGTGAGAGGTATCTGATAATACCCTTTAAGTAAGTCCAGTTTACTCACAAACTTTGCCACTCCCACTGCAGCAATCACATCATCCATGCATGGCATAGGGTAGCAGTCAGCCTTCGTTACTCCATTTACTCTGCGATAGTCAGTGCACATGCGCATGGATCCATCAGGTTTGGGAACCATCAGGCATGGAGATGCCCACTGACTCTCGCTAGGCACTATAAACTGGTTTTCAAGGAGGAATTTCACTTCTTCCTCCATGTGACGTTGTTTTGTTGGGTTCATATGGTAAGGAGCTTGCTTTATTGGAACAGCCTCCCCGACATCCACATCATGGGGGGGTAATTGACTTACTTTAGGAATATCCCCAAACAAAGTTGGAAATTCTTGGAGTAACTAAACCAAGTCACAAGCTCCCTGTACACTGAGTCCCTTCATGTGTGCCAAGGGATTTTGCAAAATGGCTGAATTGCACAGTCTTACTTCTGTTGTTACAGGAAGTTTTTCAGTGTCATCACACTCAACTTGAATCGCGGCAACTCCCGCCCTAGAATGGTACCGTTTTAAACGGTTAATATGCATGATCCTTTCTGACTTGCGCCGGCCAGGCATCTTAACTACATAATTGGGCCCAGACCTGCCTGTGGCAACAAAGGGTCCATCAAAACGTGCAGCCAAGGTATGTCCTGGAACTGGCTCCAAGGCTAACACTTCCTTACCAACACTGAAGGAGCGAGGGGCCGCCCTTCGGTCGTACCGCTGCTTCATGGACCTCTGGCTAGTCTTAAGGTTGTCCGCCGCCATTCATCTCGCCTGGTTCCAATGCTCCTTGAGAACTGTAAGTGACCCCCTCACTGGATGACCATATACGAGCTCAAAGGGACTGAAACTGAGAGATTCTTGGGTGCTTTCCCGCATGGCAAACAAAAGGGAATCCCCTTGTCCCAATCACTAGTGTTATCCATACAATAAGCTGGCATCATTGTCTTAAGGGTTTGATGAAATCTTTCTACTACCCCTGAGATTGAGGGTGATAGGCAGTTGAAAATTACACATTTCTAAATAGTTTTGATGTAAAGTTAGACCCTTGATCTGTTTGTACCTCCCGAGGAAAGCCAACATGAGAAAAGAACTTCATCAAGGTCTGGTGGCTAAAGCTCTCGCTTCACACAGCGAGGGCCTGGGTTCGATTCCCAGCCAGGGCAGAAACATTGGGCGTGTTTCTTTACACCTGTTGTCTATGTTCCCCATCAGTAAAATGGGTACCTGGGTGTTAGTCGACTGGTGTGAGTCGCATCCTAGGACACTGACCTAATCTGCCCGAAATGCTCAGCATAACAAGGGACTTTCTATATAGTAGTATGTCACTGATGTCAGCTAGGCCTGTATACCATGTACATGTACTTGTAGTAAATAAAGATATTATTATTATTATTATTAAGACTACACGAGCTGTTATCTTACCTAGAGGGACTGCTTCTGGATACCTGGTAGTGGAGCAAATATTTTTTTTTTTTTTTTTTATTAACACATCGGCCGATTCCCACCAAGGCAGGGTGGCCCGAAAAAGAAAAACTTTCATCATCATTCACTCCATCACTGTCTTGCCAGAAGGGTGCTTTACACTACAGTTATAAAACTGCAACATTAACACCCCTCCTTCAGAGTGCCGGCACTGTACTTCCCATCTCCAGAACTCAAGTCCGGCCTGCCGGTTTCCCTGAATCCCTTCATAAATGTTACTTTGCTCACACTCCAACAGCACGTCAAGTATTAAAAACCATATGCCTCCATTCACTCCTATCAAATACGCTCACACATGCTTGCTGGAAGTCCAAGCCCTCGCACACAAAACTTCCTTTACCCCTCCCTCCAACCTTTCCTAGGCCGACCCCTACCCCGCCTTCCCTCCACTACAGATTTATACACTCTCGAAGTCACTCTGTCTCGTTCCATTCTCTACATGTCCAAACCACCTCAACAACCCCTCCTCAGCTCTCTGGACAATCGTTTTGGTAATCCCGCACCTCCTCCTAATTTCCAAACTCCGAATTCTCTGCATTATATTCACACCACACATTGACCTCAGACATGACATCTCCACTGCCTCCAGCCTTCTCCTCGTTGCAACATTCATCACCCATGCTTCACACCCATATAAGAGCGTTGGTATAACTATACTCTCATACATTCCCTCTTTACTTCCATAGACAAGGTTCTTTGTCTCCACAGACTCCAAGTGCTCCACTCACCCTTTTCCCCTCATCAATTCTATGATTCACCTCATCCTTCATAGACCCATCCGCCGACATGTCCACTCCCAAATATCTGAATACATTCACCTCCTCCATACTCTCTCCTCCAATCTGATATAAAATCTTTCGTCACCTATTCTTTTTGTTATCCTCATCACCTTACTCTTTCCTATATTCACTTTCAATTTTCTTCTTTTACACACCCTACCAAATTCATCCACCAACCTCTGCAGCTTCTCTTCAGAATCTCCCAAAAGCACAGTGTCATCAGCAAAAAGCAACTGTGACAACTCCACTTTGTATTTGCTTCTTTATCTTTTAGCCCAACACCTCTTGCCAAGACCTCGCATTCACTTCTCTTACAACCCCATCTATAAATATATTGAACAACCACGGTGACATCACACATCCTTGTCTAAGGCCCACTTTTACTGGGAAATAGTCCCTTCCTCCTACACACTCTAACCTGAGCCTCACTATCCTCATAAAAACTCTTCACTGCTTTCAGTAACCTTCCTCCTATTCCATACACCTGCAACATCTGCCACATTGCCCCCTATCTACCCTATCATACGCCTTTTCCAAATCCATAAATGCCACAAAAACATCTTTACCCTTATCCAAATACTGTTCACCTATATGTTTCACTGTAAACACTTGGTCTACACACCCCTACCTTTCCTAAAGCCCCTTGTTCATCTGCTATCCTGCTTTCTGTTTTACTCTTAATTCTTTCAATAATAACTCTACCATACACTTTACCAGGTACACTCAACAGACTTATTCCCTATAATTTTTGCACTCTCTTTTGTCCCCTTTGCCTTTATACAAAGGAACAATACACGCTCTCTGCCAATCCCTAGGTACCTTACCCTCTTCCATACATTTATTAAATAATAGCACCAACCACTCCAAAATTATATCCCCACCTGCTTTTAACATTTCTATCTTTATCCCATCAATCCCAGCTGCCTTACCCCTTTCATTCTACCCACTGCCTCACGAACTTCCCTACACCCACAACTGGCTCTTCCACACTCCTACAAGATGTTATTCCTCCTTGCCCTACACACGAAATCACAGCTTCCTGTCTTCATCAACATTTAACAAATCCTCAAAATATTCTCTCCATCTTCCCGATACCTCTAACTCTCCATTTAATAACTCTCCTCTCCTATTTTTAACTGTCAAATCCATTTGTTCTCTAGGCTTCCTCAACTTATTAATCTCATTCCAAAACTTTTTCTTATTTTCAACAAAATTTGCTGATAACATCTCACCCATCTCTCATCTGCTCTCTTTTACATTGCTTCACCACTCTTTTAACCCTCTTTTTCTCTCCATATACTCTTCCCTCCTTGCATCACTTCTACTTTGTAAAAACCTCTCATATGCTAACTTTTTCTCCCTTACTACTCTCTTTACATCATCATTCCACCAATCGCTCCTCTTCCCTCCTGCACCCACTCGCCTGTAACCACAAACTTCTGCTGAACACTCTAACACTACATTTTTAAATCTACCCCATACATTTTCGACCCCATTGCCTACACTCTCACTAGCCCATCTATCCTCCAATAGTTGTTTATATCTTACCCTAACTGCCTCCTCTTTTAGTTTATAAACCTTCACCTCTCTTTTACTTACTGATTCTATTTTCCTTGTATCCCATCTACCTTTTACTCCCACTGTAGCTATAACTAAAAAGTGATCTGATATATCTGTAGCCCTCTATAAACATGCACATCCTGAAGTCTACTCAACAGTCTTTTATCTACCAATACATAGTCCAACAAACTACTGTCATTACGCCCTACATCATATCTTGTATACTTATTTATCCTCTTTTTCTTAAAATATGTATTACCTATAACTAAACCCCTTTCTATACAAAGTTCAATCAAAGGGCTCCCATTATCATTTACACCTGGCACCCCAAACTTACCTACTACACCCTCTCTGCATGTTTCTCCACTTTAGCATTTAGGTTCCCTACCACAATTACTCTCTCATTTGGTTCAAAAGTTCCTATACATTGCAACATCTCCCAAAATCTCTCTCTCTCCTCTACACTCCTCTCTTCTCCAGGTGCATACACGCTTATTATGACCCACTTTTCGCATCCGACCCTTATTTTAATCCACATAATCCTTGAATTTACACATTTATATTCCCTCTTTTCCTTCCATAACTGATCCTTCAACATTATTGCTACCCCTTCCTTAGCTCTAACTCTCTCAGATACTCCTGACTTAATCCCATTTATTTCTCCCCACTGAAACTCGCCTACCCCCTTCAGCTTTGTTTCGCTTAGGGCCAGGACATCCAACTTCTTTTCATTCATAACATTGGCAATCATCTCTTTCTTATCATCCGCACTACATCCACGCACATTCAGACAACCCAATTTTATAAAGTAAATAATTATTTCCCATTTTGGTCCTTGGGAGCGGACCAACTACATCCACTACCAGCTTGCTGAAGGATTCACCTGGTGCTGAAATAGGCTGAAGAGGAACAGGTTTAATGGTTTGATTAGGTTTTCCTATAAACTGGAAGGTATGACAGGTCTTTATATATTCTCCTACCATCTCCCACAGCCGAGGCCAGAAGAAGTGCTTGGAAACCCTAGATACTGTTTTAGCAATACCTAGGTGGCCACCTAGAGGTGTGTCGTGTGCTAAGCTAAGAACATGGTTTCTATAAGGCTCAGGCACCACAACCTGGTGACAAAAATTTTGCTCTCCTTCTACTGGTACTGCAATCGCAGGTGCCTTCTTCATTAAAATACCTTTCCTGAAATAGAAACATTTACTTAAACATAAAGATTCCTCCTCAGTCACAGCTGAGGTTCTGATTTAAGAGTATCATCACTCCTCTGTGCAGCAATTAATTGCATCATAGTAGGCCTAATCTCCTTCTCACCACTTCCCTGATCCATGCACTGATTAGGCTCGACTCTGGTTGGGGCGTCCTTTTCTTCTGTTGACTGTAGTTCAACATCAGAAAATAGGGTTTCCAATCCAAAGTCTTCACCATCCAAGAATGACTCAAGAATATCAACAGTAAGACCATCAACTCGAAAAATTGTCGATCCAAGTGGAGAGTGCCATTCAAACCCAAAACACAGCCTGCTGCCAGACGAACACCTACACCAAGCTCTGAGCAACTATAGCTTCTCCGTCTTATCTACAACAACCCCTGTACTACTATGAGACCTAATAACAGAAGCAACAAAAAGAACAGCAAGAAATCACCAAGAACTCGACTATTTCACTTGACTACCCAGAAGGACGACGGTGCATCATCCACCCCCCCACCACCACCCCAGGCGACACGTCAAAAACAACAATGGCTGACTCTCCCTCTTTCTCACCCTACTCAACCACCACCCAAGACGACTGTACAGCAACAACACCAATCATGACTGAATCTTCCTCAAACCACACTGCCTTCGTAGGATTTGACCCATCTGAAATGATCTCAGGTATGACAAATGATCCTGTCACTCTTAAGTCATACATCACCAACCTAACTGAGGAAAACATGAATCTTCGTTCAACACTATCTAAGCATGAAACTAAGTTAGCCCACCTTGAAAGCAAGATCCTTAGCTTTGAACAGAAGTTTACATCAGCTGGGATGGCTGATTTTGGAAAGACCCTCCAATCAGTCTCCTATAATTATAGCTATTTTGCTAGAAATACATTTTTTCTATCGATTGAGTGCAAGAAACCGCCTATTTACCAATTTCATCTACCCAAAATAGTGGTCAGAAAATGGAAATTTTCCAATTTCACACAAATTTCAAATGATGCCAATTTCAAAATAGGGTCCAAAGTAAACAAGGCAGACATTTTTGGCACTAAAATAACATGTTCTCTGTTCATTAGCCACGTCTCCAGGCCCCTGTTCCATTACTTTTGCTTTCCATTTTGAATTTTTATTCTCACACAAAAATAGAAGATTTACTGTTATGTATACAACTGCATCATTGTAAAAATGGTATAAATAATATCAGAGCACTTGTGCATGAATATAAGACTCTCCAGTTGATGTGTATTGGACGCATGGTGTGATTTGTTTACTCTTGAACATCGTCAAAAATCGAACATTTTCGCTAATTTGAGCTCAATTTCAAGGTACTTGTCATTGTCATACCAATCACAATCATCTCTATTTCTATAATATATTTTCCATTCTATCAAATGAGACCAAGAAAACGAGAATACATCAATAAATACCATACGAAAATCGACTGCAAAGTTACTGTTTTAATAGAAAAAAACGGTCAGTTTTTTTTTTTCTCATTATGCAGTGTGTGCTACAGGATTTTTTTATACTGCGCACACTGACCACACAGACCCATTCTTTCATATGTATGCCTACCAAACGTTTTCTGCTTAAATCGAGGCCGCTAGAATTTGGGCGTACTAGTACGGCACCAACCCCTGCTCGTAAAACGTACTAGTATGGCACCGACCCCGAAAGGGTTAAATTTCTCACAAAATTGATTGTGTGTTAGTGTATGTAAATTCATAATTGTTCTAGTAACTGCTACCTCACTATCTTAAATTTCTCACAAAATTGATTGTGTGACTTATTTTGTATTTTATATATATCTTTTTCCTTATTTGTAACCATTTGTTATATATTTCTTAATACATATTTACCATTACCATTTCCCAACCTTAACTATTTACAGTATTAATAATCACTATTTACTTGAAATTTGACTAAAACCTTTTTACTATTAGTCCACTCTACTTTATAAAATTAATCTCTATATTCTTTTAAAATAGTTCTTTACATTCATTTATCTCTTATTGTTTTTATATATTCTAAAATTTCAACCAGTGCAATATTGAATTCAAATAATTATCCAAACGAAGTTAATACTAGTCATAGCAACTATTCCAACCATTTCATTAGCCAGTTCAATTAGTAAATCATCAACATTGTACAACTATCTTATATCTCTGTGAAAATTGTTCAAAAATGTAATAATCTACTAGTTAGTATTTGTAACTTTTTATATAGTATATCTATTTCTATAATTGCATTTACTACTATATTTTTTAATACATATTTACCACTACCATTTTCCAACCTTAACAATATACAGTATTAGTGATCATTTTATTTACCTAAAATTGGATTAAAACCTTTTCTACTATTAGTCCACTCTACATTTTATTAGTACATCATCAACATTGTACAAATATCCTATATCTCTGTGAAAAATTGTTCAAAATTGTAAAAATCCAATTACAGTCAACCCCCGGTTAACGCCGGTAATCCGTTCCAGAGGGAACGTCGCTCACCGGTTTGGTCGATTTCCGATTCTATTTTCCCCATAAGAAATAATGGAAATAAAATTAATCCGTTCCAGACATCCAAAAGTATTAAAATAAAATATTTTTTAGAACTTTTGGACATTAAATTACACACAATTTTATGACAAATAAAGAAATAATAGTACAATAACATGTCACTTACATTTATTGAAGAGTTGTTGATGTGTGCAAGATGGGAGGAGGGGAGAGGATGGAGTAGTATGCTAGTGTTTAGAAGGGGAATCCCCTTCCATTAACACTGCAGGTGGCAAGTTCTTTTCTGGGGTTACTGGCCTTTTTCTTTGAATGCTACACTCCCTGCATGAATGCTACACTCCCTGCATGAATGCTAAACTCCCTGCATGCTACACTCCCTGCATGAATGCTACACACCCTGCATGAATGCTACACTCCCTGCATGAATGCTACACTCCCTGCATGAATGCTACACTCCCTGCATGAATGCTACACTCCCTGCATGAATGCTACACTCCCTGCATGAATGCTACACTCCCTGCATGAATGCTACACTCCCTGCATGAATGCTACACTCCCTGCATGAATGCTACACTCCCTGCATGCTACACTCCCTGCATGAATGCTACACACCCTGCGTGAATGCTACACTCCCTGCATGAATGCTACACTCCCTGCATGAATGCTACACTCCCTGCATGAATGCTACACTCCCTGCATGAATGCTACACTCCCTGCATGAATGCTACACTCCCTGCATGAATGCTACACTCCCTGCATGAATGCTACACTCCCTGCATGAATGCTACACTCCCTGCATGAATGCTACACTCCCTGCATGAATGCTACACTCCCTGCATGAATGCTACACTCCCTACATGAATGCTACACTCCCTGCATGAATGCTACACTCCCTGCATGAATGTTACACTCCCTGCATGAATGCTACACTCCCTGCATGAATGCTACACTCCCTCCATGAATGCTACACTCCCTGCATGAATGCTACACTCCCTGCATGAATGCTTCACTCCCTGCTACACTCTTTACCACAGACTTGGCACTAGGAGCTTTCTTGGGGCCCATGGTGGCTTATTTAGCAGTTGCAAGCACTAAAAACAGTGGAATAATGACAATATACTGGTATGAATGCGTGGGTGGTGGTCGCTCTCGCTTGTAAACAATAGCACTGACGCTCCGTGGAGTGCCCGGGCCCAGCTGGGCCACGCGTACGCGTCCGGGACGAATAGCCAACTCGTCCAACTCCGAGCGGCTTGTCTATTACCGAGCCAAAATTCTCATTAAAAAACCTGTCTAACACCGATTTGGACGACCTTCGACGCCGTCTATTACCGGGGGTTGACTGTAGTTTGTAAGAATAATTAATCTAGTATCATATTAATAAGTTTAGCATATTCCATTGTTCTCAAGTCTAGTTATAGAATCACACTAAATCTTATGATTACAGGCATTGATCCTGACATCAACCTATTATTAAATGACTTACATGATTCTAATAGAAATTATAATTACTACACGGCAGAGCCAACAATAAAATAACCATCTTTAATTACAATGTTAGATCTTTGAGCAAACATTATGATGACCTCACAGCACTACTCCAATCCCTACAGACCAATATATCAATCATCACACTCACTGAGACCTGACTAAAGCCTAGTATTACAGATGTCTATGCCATCCCAGGTTACACAGCCATACACAACTGTAGGACTGATCAGCGAGGGGGTGGAATAGCTATATATTACTCAGATCAACTTGAATGTATCAATAACTCCTGCACAAGTGACGAGCATGGAGAATATATTTTAGCTAAATTTAAATCAAAAGACCTGCAAAAAACCCTCACAGTGATAAACATCTACTGACTACCACAGTCAAACATTCATCACTTTAGTGAAAAATTAGGAAACCTGATAACTGATGCACACATCAACAAAGACCATTTGCTGCTCACAGGAGATTTCAACATAAATCTCCTACATGACCAGGACCCACAGGTAACAGAATTTACAAACACTATGAACAACTGCTTAATACTACCAACAATATCAAAACCTACAAGAATCTCTGAGATGAGTATCTCATTATTAGACCACATCTGGACTAACACTATATCCCCTCTGAAATCAGGCATAATCACAGACAACACAAAAGACCACTACCCTACATTTCTCATAACCAACCTAGGTAACTTGCCCCAAGATATTTCAAAAGTTACCTTCAGACTACATAACGAGTCAGCTGTTAATAATTTTATAACAGCTATGAGTGACATCGACTGGAATAATGAGATTGAATCATATTCAGATACTATTGAATGCATCAATAATTTCCTTAAAAAACCCACCACCTCTATAACAAACATTGCCCTAAAAAACTAAACAGATCACAGCTAAGAGACTCAACAATCCCTGGCTAACACCCAGCATCCTTAAATCCATTAACAAAAGGCACCAATATGAAAAACAATACAGAAGGGGTCTAATAACAAGAGAACAATCCAAATGCTACTCATCAATACTTACCAGCCTGATAAGGT
>WNWK01030422.1:0-23529 GCA_009830355.1 Cherax destructor
CCTCCCTCCTTTTTTTTCCCCAACTTCCCTGTGTCATTCTTTCCTCTTTTCGTCATTTTTTTTCCCCCTGCATCTTTCCCCCCCCTTTCCCCCTGCGTCCCCCCCCCAAAAATTTTTTTTAAAATCCCTTACCTCTCTGTTTCCTCAATACCTTCCTCCCTACCTCTCTCACCCCCTTCATCATTCGGGACATAAAAAAAAAAAATCACCTTCAACGGGGGGTTTTTCTTTATTGCGACACACCCCTTGGGCTGCATCAGTCGGGTGCGGAAGTGGTCAATATGGCCCCTCGGACAAGACGTGTAGAGGCAACGGGGGGAAAAAAATTCCCATCCTTTTTTTTTTTCGGTTGATGGACTGATTGTATCATCTTCACCTCCCATTTTTCCCTCTGCTCGACTGAGGGGAAGCCGACTGTGAAAAACGAAACGTTTCGGCATAAAGACACTGAATTCACATTTGCCGTGGGTCCCCCCTTTTTTACTTGTCGGTACTGTTAACATTATAATGACATTCAGACGGTACGAAAGGCTCTTGTACCCGGGGGGGTGGAAAATGGCGACCAAAAAAAAAGGGGCCAGGGTGAAACCCCCAGCCCCTTCAAACACACGGGGGAGTACACGCCACACCCCCGCAAAAG
The DNA here is from genome assembly GCA_009830355.1 of Cherax destructor. Lineage (NCBI taxonomy): Eukaryota > Metazoa > Arthropoda > Malacostraca > Decapoda > Parastacidae > Cherax > Cherax destructor. Next base: position 641 of record WNWK01030422.1, read on the forward strand.
AAAGCAGGACTAGGGGTGTGAAAAAACTAAAAAAAGTACTAAAAAAATTTCCCATGGGTGGAGGGGGGACAGATTTTCGGGGGACGTGAAACAGAAACATGAGGACACTTTTTAAAAAGGTTGAAAACACCGATGCCCCCAAGGGGTTAAATTTTTTCTTCTTTCTTGGGAAGTACCCAAGGAGGGGAACGAGGGGGGCAGTAAAGTGGTGGGGGCCCAAGACCTATTTTTTTTAAAAGGAAGAGGGTTTAGGCTGTCAAAAAGCCAGGGGGGGAAGCCAGTAACAGCTAAGGGGGGTTAAACGGGGACCGAGTCTTTCCCCTTTTTTTTTTTGGGGGGAAAAAGGTTCCTCACCCCCAAAACCAAAATTGGGGGTATTTTTTAAAAAAACAAAAAACCCAAAAGAAAAAAAAAAAAACCCCTAAAAAAAGGTTTTTTTTGGATAAATATCATACCCGGTTTTAAAAACCCCAAAGGAAAAAAATTTGGGGGGAAAAACCCCCCGGTGTCAATTCCACCGGAAATTTGTGGGCCCCATCCCCCCCTAGTAACAAGCTAGTCGGCCCCAAACCCCCCACCCCCCCCCCCATATGTATTTATCAAACCCTTTTTTTAAAAAACTACACAACTCCCACCCCTATGAAAAGGGGGTTTTTTTCCCAAAAATCTACTTTTTACCCCCAAAAAAAAGTGTTTTTAAAAACCTTGGGGGAATCGAACTTTTCCAACTTGTTTTTGGGGGGGGCCCTTTCCCGGCTGGATATTTTCAGCACGCTATTTACACCCCTTTTTTTATTCCTGTTTTCCTTTTATACCCCAAAAATCATACCCCCCTAATTCTGCCTTTTGGGGGTGCAGATTCAAGGCCCTCAGTCTATCCTCAGGGGGGAAGATTTCTAATACAGGGTTTTTAACTTTGTCATCCTCCGGGGGCGTTTTCCAGTGCATTTATATCCATTCTGTAATACGGTGACCAGAACTGTGCAGCATAATCTAAGTGAGGAAAAACCCCAAAAGATATATAGAGTTGAAGAAAACCGGGGGGACTTCTATTATTTTTTTCCCCTTGATAAAAACCGGGATTCTTTCTTTATTAAAAACCCCTTTTTATGCTTTGTCGGTTTCAGATTACTGCTAACCAGAACAAAAAATCCTTCCCAAAAAATTTTAAGATCTCATTATTAAAGTTTATATGTGGCATAGTTATTGTCCTCCCAACATTTAGAACTTTGCATTTGTCTACATTAAACTGCTTTTTCCTCCCCTTCTCCGACCACTGCACCCCGTCTATTAAATCACCCCGGAAAATTTCTCTAATGTCCTCATTAGAATGAATTGGACACCCCATTTTGGTGACATCAGCATATTTGCTTATTTTATTTTTCCCATCTATGTGTTTATGTAAATTTAAAAAAACAGGGGCCCAAAACTGCCCGCTTGGAAATTCCCCTTTTTTGATTTCTCCCCATTTATGCAAACTCTCTGTTTTTTCCTTCATCTATGTCGTTTATGAAAAATTTTAAACAACGGGGGCCCCCAAAAATGACACCGCTTGAGACGTGCCCCAGTGATTTCTCCTCATTTATGCAAACTTTTGCCCCCATTTGTAAAACCCTGCCCTACCCGGGAAAACTTTTTTTCCCCCCTATTCCGTGTGCCTTAAGTTTCAAAAATAGCCTCTGATGTGGAACTTTATCGAAAGCCTTACTAAGTCCATATACACACAATATCAAAAATTTTTCCCCTGATCACCTCCTCAAACACCTTAGTAAAAAAAATTGGTAAATTTTTAAAAAAGGGAAAGCCCTTAGAAAAAAACCCTTTAATTAAATTTAAACAATTTATGCCTTTCAAGAGGGGGAAAAAATTCCCCAGAAATTTTTGGGGTTAAAAAATTTTCCAAAATATGGGGAAAAAAATTGCTCTATAGTTCAAACAAAGGGGAAAAGACACCTGCCTTGTAAATAGGTATTTTCTTTTTTTATTTTTTCGGGCCCCATGGGTTGGGGAAAAAAATATTGAAAAGATTTGAAAAGGGTTTTTTCTAAAGTTCCTCTTTACTTTCCCCTTTTAAAAATCTTGCAAACAGTTCACCCCGGGCCTGGGGATTTTTAGGTTTAATTTCCCCCATTTGCCCCGGGGACCATTCCTAATTTAAAACAGATAGTCTATTATCTTTCAAAAAACCCCTTTTTTCGGGAAAAATTTCCCCTTTGTATAAAACTGAGGGGGGAAGTTTGAAAATTTCAAAAAACCCCTTTTCATTTGATCTGTCCTAAAATTATTTTAAAAAATTTGGGGCCCGTCTTGCCCCCCAATCTTTTTGTATACCCTGAAAAAAAATTTTTTTAAATTTGGGGTCTTTAAATCCCTTGCGACCTTAGCCTCTTCCCTTTTTTGCTTTCTTATTCTTTTTTATTTCTCTCCCAATTGAAAATATTGTTTTCCCCTTTTGTCTATCCCCCTCTTTTTGATACCCTTTTTCCTCCCCCTTTTGACCAATGAGATGTTTTTTAAACTATTGGGTTAAACCATTTAGGGTATTTTGTTAGTCAATTTTTCCCCCCTGGAAAAAAAGGGGTTTAAAGGGTAAAAAAGAACTACGCTCCGGAAAACGTCATATTGGAACCAAAAAACCCCCCACGGGGGCCCCCATCAGGTCATCCCCAAATTTTTTCCCACCTAGGTAATTTCTCCCCCCCATGAAGTCGACCCAAAAAAACAGAGACTTGATTGCAGTTACCGGGGAATTCCTGAAAAAATTGAAACTAAGTGATTTGGGATCCTTTTTTCCCCAAACTCTTCATTAACCTCCCCAAAAATTAATTAGTGATTCTTTGTTAACAGAACCAAATCAAGCAAAAACTTTTCCCCCAGTTGGTTCTGTCACAAATATTTTAAAAAAAAACCGAAGAAAAAGTCACTAGACTAAAAATTCCTGTCACATTGTTTAAATTTTTAAAAAAAAATTAAAATCCCCCCTTTTAAAAATTTTTTATATCAACCCATGAATTTGCCCCGGGGGAACCTGACTCCCCCAACCCGGGGGTTTAAAAACCCCCCAAAAATTAATTTTTACGACCTTCAGAAACTGAGAAAAGATTCTTGTAAAAAGTTTCGATTTATATCTGGTCTAACACAAAAAAAATTTTTTTTTTGCTCATTGCCCCACCCCCCCCTGTTGACCCCACAGTGTGGAATAGTTTGAAACCCCTGAATGTTACTCGGAAGGCATTTCTCTATCTTTCATGTTAAACCCAGGTCTCGTTATAGAAAAATTTTATATTACCTCATTTTTGAATCTTAGCTCATCTATTTTAAATTCTTAGACTCCTCCCTTTTTTATAAAAACCCTTAAGGGGCTAGTCCTCGTTACCCTACTATCTCTCTTTTTTGTTGATCAATTGCTTTGCCTTTACAAACCCTAATTTTTTTTTTAAACATATCCCAAATTTTTGGTAATATTCTTTCCCAACCCAATCCCCAAACCCCGATTTTTCCCCAAACACCCATACCTCTATAATTTATCAGTTTAAAGTCCTAGACAAGTTCCAAAACCCCCCTCAATCAATCAACAACCACCCCGGGCCCCAAAGATGAACCCCCCCTTCATACACATCGTTTCCATAAATTTTTCCCCGTTACCCCAAAAATGGAATTCAGTTCCATCCTGTCTAGCCAGAAATTTTTCCCAATTCCCCCAGCATCCATTCTTCCCACTCCTTTTCTAGGAAAAAAGCACATATGATTGGGACCCCCCCCTTTGACCCAACTACTTTCTGATATACATCTAGTAGCTCCCGTTTCTGCCCTTCCCAAGTCTTTTTTCCCCAGACGACAAAAATGGGCTTGTTCCCATTACCTGACATAATATTATCCAACCTGCTGACTATGTCACCAACTCCACTCCGGGGACACACCCTCTGTCTGACCTTCCTATCTCTTTAAAAAAAGGTCCATTTTCTTAAAAAGTCCCACAATCAGAATATTTTTTTGGTTTTGGGGAAATCTTTGGGTACCAACCTATAACCCCCGAAACCTCGTCCGGGAACAGGGGAAACGATTTCCACCTTCACATCTTCTTAAAACCTTTTTATCTTCCTTCTTCCTAATTTTAAATTCCCTTAAACGGGGGCCCTTTTTTGGGAACCCCTTTCCTTTTCCGGGGCCCCATCTCCCTCACCCCCCCCACAGGGGCGCCCCCCTCCCGTTGGAAACCCTTTCCTCCCCCGTTTCCTCCACTACCCCAACCCTTGGGATACTCCTGTTGGTAACCATTTCCCCTCCCGGGTCAACCTCCCACCCCCCCAAACCCATCTAAAAGGCCACCTCCTATTTTTCCCCCGAAAGGAGAACCTCCTTTTCAACACAATCAAACACATGCACGAACATGCCCATCGGATTTTAGCTTGGAGGGAAGGAAAGGGGGGGGGAGAGAGAGAGAGAGAGAGAGAGAGAGAGAAGGGGGAAAAAAGGGGGGGAGAGAGAGAAAAAGAGAGAAAAAGAGGGGGGTTTTCACGAGCTTCAAGGGGGGTGAATGGAGGAGTTTGTGAAAGACATGAGGCGGAGGAAAAGAGATTTGAAAACATCAGCACAAAAAAGGGGGGGGAAGACATGTCCTGACACAAATTTTCCCGAAGGGGCCCGGGGAAAAGGTACAAATATTTGGGTAGGCTACAAAACCCATTCTGACTAATGGCTCCAGGGTTAACGCTACCGGTGCAAAGTTATGAAGCCTGGACGAACAAAGAAGACAGGAAAAGTACAACCTGGGCAAGGCTGAACCTCATTAAAAAAACGATCTGGGGAAAAAAACCTCTTCCCAAAACCCCAAAACAACTAAATAACAAACCCCAAAAATAGTATTTCGACATTTTTGAAGACATTATTCAATTAAAACCTGTACTCACGCCCATATTGGGAAGGAGATCTTAGGAAACCCCCCCTGGAAAACGTCAACAAACTGGGGAAAGTGCAAAAATTTCGTCAGAGGGCCACCGGAAAAATGAAAACTCATTTGAGTCAAAGGATTTAAGATTTATTCAGCCTTTAAATTTCGGGGGGAAACAATCTGGAAGTGCAGTGGGGGGGCGGACCAACATAATTTTAAAAAAGAGGTACGATATGGCTTTTGAAGCGGGGAAATGGCCCCCTTAGCAGCCAAAGAGGCGGAATGTGGTATGCTAATAGTATGTTACATTTTTTGGCGTATGTCCACACTCATATAGGTATGCCTCCGACCAGCATACAGGTGCTAAGGATTTAAAGTATGGGACCATCGTTGCAGTATTGGTTCAACCACCATTCCGGGAAGCCCACCAAAGTTTGAACGATGGGATATCGCAGACTTACCTTCACGTCTGGTCACTACGGTTCTCATCGTGTCTTGTGATTTACTCTTATACAAGATGTATATATTATAAATAGGCTTATTTTGTACTACCGATTCTTATTTGAAGGAAAACAAACAATTACTCTCTCTGCCTGTTTACTCCTTCCTAAGTGGTTTCATTCTACAGCAAGCGTGTAAACCAGTAGACAACACCGTTTGAATACGGACCAAGAGCTTGACTCAACCTCTGCAACCTTATGTGGTGAGTACTTATACACTCACAAACCGTTGGCTCTTATTTAAAGGTAGCCCTAATTACATGGAAGCAAGAATATTATACATCAGAAGATCACAAAACCCGAGGGGATGAGGGAGTGGAATATCTAGATTTAATGATAAAAAGTCTAAAGTATTAATTGATAAAAGAATGGCAAGAAAATGTCATTCCTTTTGAGGAAAAACTAATAAAATTTGTAATGAGGCAAAAAAAAGAGGTTAAAGAAGCAGTAAAAGGATTATTTGGTCTAAATGAAGGTCTCTAAAACAGAATTAGGATGAAAACAGCTGAAAGAACATAAGTGAAAATAAAAGACAAGCAAATTAGACAACAGCAATGAAGGAAAGAAAATAGAAAATGAAATGAATAAAGAAGGAAAATCACTAGTTGAGATGTTGGCAAAAGATCGGGAGCAAAGGGCGTGACAGAGAAAATAGTAAAAGTAACAATGAAGACAGAAATGTAAGTCAGGACGGAAAGACAGAGGAAGGAATAAAGAGGTTGCTGATGATTTTTGAACTCAGGAGGCTGAATGGGCTCAGAAAATTTCGGATGGTAGGAAGAAAAACGAAAAATTGAATCTATCATTGGGTGCATATGAGAACTGATTGAGCAAATGGAAATTTTTTCAGAGGATCGTAACAAACACCCTCACTTGAAGCCATCCTTCTGGTAAATATAACCAGGAGCAGGATCCTGAGACGGAAAATAAGAATTAAAAATTAATCGGGACAAGACGGCGATGGAAAGGGACCAGCTGAGGAAGTATGTAAAAGGAGAGGAAGAAGAGAAGGCAAAATGAGTGAACACTCAGCCTCAAGGAACTCCTTTAGGCCCATCCTTTGCTCCTCTCCTGTTAGGTCCATCTCAAGAACATCCCCACTTCCCCAACACTACATATCCCACACCATCTCCCTACACCTCATCTTGACTCCTACCTCTCTACTGATGTAAACTCAAACCCCAGCTCTACCTACCACACTGAGGTAAATGCTCAACAAACAGAAAGACTAGACCACAACAACAACAGCTTGGTAAAACAACGAAAGCTGCTAATGAATTTTTGTCGAAAATGATGAGCTTATAGTATGGACACCAGAGGTAACCCAGATATTATAGCTATCACTGGGACAATTACCTGAATTAATAACTGATGCCATATTCTGAGTAGGATACCAGGAAACAAGGAAAGATAGGAGAAACAGGGACAGGGAGGAGTGACTCTACTAGTTGTAGATTAGTGGAGCTTTGAAGAGATGACAAGGACAAATAGAAATGAGCAAAGTGATTATAGTGGGCTGTACTCAAAGTTATTAATCATGGATTATTTTAACCACCAAGAAACTGTTTGGGAGAACTGGAAACACATGGGGGACCAGAAATACGGACAGCTAGGATACTGGAAGTAGTTAGGGAGTATTCATTATATCAGCATGTTAAGGAAATGACAAAAAAAAAAGAGAGGAAAGAGAGAGAGAGAGAGAGAGAGAGAGAGAGAGAGAGAGAGAAAGAAGATGAACCATCTAGCTTGGTTTTGTATTTACAACAAGTACGTCTGACATAGATATAACAGAATATGAGAGGACCCTGTGCGATAGCGACCGTGTAGTACTAGGTTCATAGTTCCACATATATCTTGTGGAACTAAACATTCAGGATAGTAAGACAGGGAGGATTGAGACACCAGCCTTCAACAGAGGAAGCTTAGAGAAAATTACTTAATGTAGTGCAGTGGGAAAGGGGCCAAAAGAAAGTCACAGAATGAGATGATTAGGTACTACCTGGGAAGTGCCAGGGTGCAGAGGAGAGTTTCATACACAGAGGGTGGGAAATCAGAGGGCGTGAAAAAGAGCCCTTCGATTAACAAGATATGGAAAAACACAAGAGATTGGAAAACTATACAAAGCAAAAGATAGTCGAAACAAATTTGCGAGGGTGAGGGAGAGGCTAAGCAGCAATTTCAGAGTGACATAGCAACAAAAGATAAGACTTACCCAAAACTACCTCACAGCCTCCTTCATTCTTGAGGCTATTCGACTCAAGAATGAAGGAGGAAGTTCTGAGTAACTACGAAGAAGTTTCTGAATTACCAAATGATTTAAAATGTGTTCTCAGTGGAAACGGAAAATACCAGAAGGCCTGCAGCAGTGGGTACACCGACGGGTACTGGAAAAAATATACTACACAACAGGGAAATAGGAAAAAAAACTTTTAAGCTGAATACATCAAAAACAATCGGCTTGATAAAGTGATATCTATGAGTTTAAGCAGAAGTATTATCTGAACCACTAGCTAGGATCTACACCAAGTCAATAGACACTGGACAATTGAAAGAGATCTGGATAACAGAATATAATCCCTATATTTAAGAAAGAAGACTGAAAAGGCTATAGAGAAATAATCAGATAGAAAGTGGTACAGCACTTGAAAAGAAATGATTTCATAAACAGTAATCAGTATGGGTTTAGAGATGGAAAATTTTATGTTACTAATCTATGACAAAGTGACAGAAGTGAAACAAAAAAGAGAGAAAGAGAGAGAGAGAGAGAGAGAGAGAGAGAGAGAGAGAGAGAGAGAGAGAGAGAGAAGATGAGTAGCTTGCATTTTCTTGAACTGCGAGAAGGCATTTTATACAGTACCTCTCAAGAGACTAGGACAAAAATCTTGAGGTGCAGGAAGGAAGGAATAACGGAACGTACTGCGGTGGATCAGAGTACCTTAGTGGGACGAAACAAAGAGTGGTTGTCCACAAAGAGTTGTTAGAATTGGCAGATGACAAGCGGGGTTCTACAAGGATTGGTGCTGTTTCTGATATATGTGAATGACATAACAGATGAGATTGAATCAGATGTATCTCTGCTTACAATGAAAAACTAATGAAAAAGATGAAAATCAACGAGGGCAAGACAAGGCTATAAATGGATTTGAACAAACTGCAAGATTAGTCAAATAAGTGGATACTTGAATTCAACCGCAGTTAAGAAGATTGTAGAAGAGGCAAGAAGTAGGGTAGAACAGAGCAGAGACTCGGGGGACAGAGACTTCAAGCCTCACTCAGAGTGAAATTCCTAAGGGTGAGCATAATACCAAGCATATTACTTGAGGCACACATCAACTGAAAACCTTTAGCAGCCAATGCTTGTCTGGCAGTTCTAAGAACAGCCTTCAGGAATCTCACCAAAGTCATTCAGAATCCTCTACACAGCATATGTTAGGCTCATCCTGGGCTACACAGCACCGACATGGAACCCACACCTGATCCAGCATGTTAAGAAACTTGAGAAAGTACAGTGGTAAGCAACGAGACAGGTTCCAGAATAAGCGGAGGCTGAAGACATGATAGCAGCATACAAAAAATCGGGAGAATTAATAGGGCTGACATGGATAGATTGTTGGGGAGGCGAGAAGTTAGAAAACAGCTAAGTCAGAGAGATATCGGGAAGTGCTTCCTCAGCCTCAGGGAGGTCAGGAAGGTCAGGAAATGGAATGACTTTGACGAAGATGTGGTAGAGGCATGACCAATGCAGTTTTAAGAGCAGGTACGAGAGGGTCCACGAGGATTGCGGGAGGAAATCTGGCAAATGGCAAGTTCAGAGGTGGAACCAGGAGCTGAGACTCAACCCCTGCAACCACATACACATAAGTACATATAGACAAGTACAGTAAACATCATCAACTATGACTCAGCAAAGTCTTTATTCAGAAAAGTGTTGTTCCTTGAGCGATGCTGGATCCCACACAGCAGTGAACATCCCCGAGATTATACAAGAAGTAATGCATGAATTCAACATATCAGTTTCAAAAATTCTTTGTGTAACAGCAGATAATGGTGTATTGTTAAAAGGATTGAAAGGACGGGATGCAACAGAATGCCATGTTTTCTGATGAAACTACAACTGGTTATACATAATCGTATTCTGTAGTAGAGAGTAATAAAAGACATCATTGATAGCCACTTCACTCACTTTCCTCTAGCCTGCATTAAATAAGTGTCCCTTCGAGAATAAAATGAATTACCAAAGCACAAGCACATTCAGAATGTACCTACCGGCAGGAAGAGTACTTACTTAATGTTACATAACATCTGTGAACAACAAAAATAAGCTATTGCAATATGCTTCTTAGGTAACATAAACCTACCATTATTTGATGCTAGTAAAAAAAAAGCGTTAATACAGTACTTAGTTATATTTTTGTTGAAAATGTTTCACAAAACAACTATGCATCTTAGTGAAAGAAATTGTCTGGTCTCGGAAATACTGTGTCAAGTACAATATCTGAGACATTTCCTCAACAAAGCTTCGAGTGATTCAAGATTCTCAGGCTTGGGAAACACACTATCAACTCTCAAACTCTCAAGTTAACTAGGCTCGGGAGTTACACCACTGACAAACACGATACTTAATAAATTTTTAGATCACCGATAAAAAAAATAGCTTATCAATGTCAGTGAGGCCGATTGGTCATGTAAAACAAACCATGATAATATTGATAATGAAGTGAAAGAAACTAAGGAGATAATTCTACAGCTCAAGAAATTGGAGAGTGCAGCTAATTGAGAGAAAAATCAAGCAACATCGAGTCTGATTAAGTCAAGGTGATATAACACGAACTGAAGAACTTTACTAGTTTGATATTGATCAATTTTATGAAAAAACTGTAGCTAGCATTATCAACAACAGCACGTCACAATCATCTGCATCGGTATCGTTTTGCAAATCACACAAAAAAAACACACACGCTTGAATCCGTATTATCACAAACAGATTATTGCCCAAAGAAGTAAATCAACTAAAGTGGTATTTATTGACAAACCTAGCCAAGAAATATTTGAATTCACCTGTACTTCAGTAGATAGTGAAAGTTTGGCAACTCTGCAGCAACATCTCTTCTAAGGAACAGATTAACTTCCGAAAACTGAGAGTTGTTGATGTTCCTCAACTTCAGTTTGACCATTTTTAGTTTTTGCTATTACAGTAAAAATAAATATGAAATATTCATTTTTAATTTCAGATATTTGAATGTTTTTTTTTCAGTGTTTTTCTCAAAGTTTAAAACAAAAATTAAACTGTGTTATGAAAATATGCCAGTTAATTCAATTTAATAAAGTTGCTCACGTTCAATAAAGCATTTTTTTTAGTTTTTAATATGTTTTTAAAGCTTTAAATTTACAGTATTTTGAGAATCGAATAGTTTAGTTTCATGTTTATTGTATCTAGAAATTATTCAGACTTTTATTTAGTATTGATTTCTGATTATGTCTTCATCTCATTACTAAATGTGGAAGTAGATTCAGAAATGTGATGTTTTATTTTCTTCATATTTTTAAGCCTCGCGAGGTTGCTTGTAATTAGTAATAAATAATGACACTGTCATCTTAGAGAAGTAAAGTTATTTAATATGTAGCCATCCTGGGTTATATAATATCTATTGAGCACTAAGCATTCCCTTTAATTTTGATCACGGTTATCATAATTTTAAAAAATAATTAATATAATAAAAGTATTGATAACGCAATCGATCGAAAATTGGTATCGGTAAAAATTTTGGAATTGTCCCTTTTATGTATGTACGTATGTATGTATGTATGTATGTATGTATGTATGTATGTATGTATGTACGTTTGCATGTAAGCATGAATGTATAAATGTATACACGCAAGATTTTACGTATAAATGTGTATATGTAACTATGTCTGTATGTATGTGGTTGTGTGATAATCTTCTCCATGATTTTGCATACTATACTCGTCAGTGACACTAGTCTGTAGTTCTGTAGTTTAATGCTTCGTATCTGTCTCCTTTCTTAAAAATTGGGACTACGTTTGCAATCTTCCATACCTCAGGTAGTTGTCCAGTTTCAATGAATGTGTTGAAGTTTTTTGTTAAGGGCACACACAGCGTCTCTGACCCCTCTCTAAGGACCCACGGAGAGATGTTGTCCGGCCCCACCGCCTTTGAAGTATCAAGTTCACATAGCTCCTCTGTTGTGTGTATTTCATCCGACACTTGTTGGTGTATCCCTTGTTGGTGTACCCCTCTATTCTGACTTCTTGTCTCTACTGTGAATACTTCTTTAATCTCATGTTGAGCTCCTCACATACTTCTAGGTCGTTTCTTGTGAACTCCCTGCCATCTTTCCTCAGCCTGATTGCATGATCCTTGATTGTTGTTTTCCTCCTGATGTGGCTATACAGCAGACTTGACTTTCCATGCTATGTCATCTTCGTATTGTCGCTGGCCCTCCATCCTATCTGTGCATATTCGTTTCTGGCTTTTCGACTAATGTCTTCATTCTCCTGGGTCCTTTGTCTTCTGTACTTTTTCCATTCTCGAGCACACTTAGTTTTTTATCTCCCTACACTTTCGGGTGAACTAAGGGTTCGTTCTGGTCTTTCCATTATTTCTGTTTCCCTTGAGAACAAACCTTTCCTCAGTCTCCTTGCAGTTTGTTGTCACATAGTCCATCATTTTGTTTACTGATTTTTCTACAATTTTTTTTTCCCACTGAACCTCTTACAGGAAATTCCTCATGCCTGTGTAGTCCCCTCTTTTGTAATTTGACTTTTCCCATCCTATTCCTGTTACTCTCTCCACTTGTAACTCTACTATGTATTCAAAGCTCAGAAGCACATGATCACTAGCTCCGAGAGGCCTTTCGTATGTGATGTCCTCGATGACTGAACTACTCAAGATGAATACGAGGTCCAGTCTTGCTGGTTCATCCTCACCTCTCTCTCTGGTAGTGTCCCTAACATGTTGATGCATGATGTTTTCCAGTACCACATCCAACACTTTGGCTCTCCATGTTTTGGGACCCCAATGTGGCTCCAGGTTTTCCCAGTCAATCTCCTTGTTATTGAAATCACCCATAACTAGTAACTTCGCTCTACCAATGTGAGCTCTTCTGGGAACCTCAGCTAGTGTGTCCACTATTGCTTTGTTGTTCTCTTCATATTCTTCTCTTGGCCTCCTGCAGTTCTGTGGTGGGTTGTACATCATTGCAATTACCACCTTAGGGCCCCCAGACTGAATTGTTCCTATGTAGTCCCTTTCGCCCATTCTGTCCATTCCTTACATTTCCTCAAATCCCCACCTTTTTTAATGAGCAGTGCAACTCCTCCTTCCCCTCTGTTTCCTCTTTTTTCCTCAGGATTTGTTATCTGGGTGAAAAAATTGCATCTGTTATCATCCCGGTGAGATTCGTTTCTATGAGTGCTATGATATCTGGGGACATCTCCTTGATTCTTTCAACCCACTCACATTTATTTGTTATTCCATCTGCATTCGTATACCAAACCTTCAACTTCTTTTCTAAAACTGTGGTCTGGGGTTGGGGAAGCAGGAGATCTGGTGAGGAACTACAGCAGGTTCCTGTAGATGGTTCTGAGTGAGCTTGTATTTGTTCCTCCTCCTGAGTCTGGGTTCTCCTGCCCATCTCTGTCTTTGCCTTTCTTTTCTCCTTGCATCTTTGTACCCTCTCTTTCAGTTTCTGTCTTTCTTCTCGTGTTCTGTCAAGGTCCAGTTACACCCTTCGGTATGCTGATATGTTCTTTAGTCATGCTTTCTCCTGAAGGATTCGGTTTCGAGCCGATTGTACCTTGAAAATCACAGTGATCGGCCGGTTTCTGGCTCTTGCAAACTCCCCTATTCTCAGAAAATTTGTCAACTTCGTCATGTTGTCCTCTTCTATTTTCATGATACTTTCAATCACTTTTTTCTCCCCCTGTCTTCTTGCTTCGTAAGTTTCCCCTTCTAATTCCTGGAGCCATAAACAAAGATTGACCGCTTCCTTTCATTCTTCCCGTGCAGTTCCCTTTGTATCCCTTGATTTGATTTAGTTGCCTCTATCACAGCTTTCCTTTCTTCAACCTCTTCTCTATCTGTTGTCTTTGTGCTCAGTGGTCTGTCATTTTCCCTTCACAGTTTTTCCTGTGCACTGCTGTTGTCTGATAGGGCCTTTACATACAGTTTAACTTCTTTGTTCCCTTCAGTCCCCTCATTTGTGACTGATGTAGCAGTTTCTGATGTCATTCCTGTACTGCTCTTTGGATCTCTAAATTGTTTCAGATTTTTCAGTTCCTCTTCTAAGTTCTGTATCTTAAGCTCTGCTGCTGTGGCTTGTATGTGTGTCTGCTTGTGTGCGTATTTGTGTATGTATGTATATATATGCATGAATGTATAAATGCACGCATGTAAATGTTTGCATGTATATGCATGTATGTGCACATATATTAATGTACAATATGTATGTGTATACATGCATACTTATATTTATATATATATATATATATATATATATATATATATATATATATATATATATATATATATATATATATATATATATATATATATATATCGTGCCTAATAGGTAAAACTGGTCAATTAGCAAGAACTCATTTTAAATTAAGTCCTTTCTTAAAAAAATTATTATACGTTTAAAGATATATTTTTTTCATTGATGTTAATGTAAAAATTTAAAATTTTGCACCAAAAGAATCTTAGAAAACTTACCTAACCTTATTATAACAAGCGCAATTTAATTTAGAGTAATCCAACTAAATATATTTTAGATACGTTTCCAATAATTTAATAATAAACAAACACAATGAAATATTTTTTTTTCGTTAGGTTCAGAATGATTTTTGCGAGATTATTGCATACACAAATTATCGCTTGTCTTATATGGCAAGAAGAGCGCTGCTATTTAATTCAAAATAGCAAGTTTTACCTAATCGGCACGACATATATATATATATATATATATATATATATATATATATATATATATATATATATATATCAAACAATCGCAGACAGGCGATATTAACTATGCAAGACAAGCAACGGGGGTGGAAATCTTTAGCTCAAATACTTTCACAATTCTCAGTGCGTCATCAGGCGCTATGCAATGTTGCAAGGCTGCAGCTGAAGGAGTGAAGGGTCTGTTCCCTGCTGTGAGAGAGCCAGCAGCAGGTTACAGGCCCGCACTGCTCTATTCTGAGAAAACTTCCCCTCACTCCATTAGTTGCAACCTTGCAACATTGCATAGCTCCTGATGACGCACTGAGAAGTGTGAAAGTACTTGAGCTAAAGATTTCCACCCCTCATGGCTTATCTTGCATATAGAGGTGGTACCTCCCTATATATATTCTAGAATATATATATATATATATATATATGCCGCTGGCATGGCAAGACGTGTGGCGGGCTAGCTGCGGGATTTTCAAGGATAAGTACTGATCAACGAGGCTGACCAGATCTAAGACTGAACAGGACTCAGTGTGAATACTTTGGGAAGATTCCAGTGCAGTGAGAAAACATTACAGTGCATCGTTTCAACGCAAATAGTGGAAATGATGTGCAGTTTGTGAAGGTTGGTGAGTGGTGGTAGTGTGGAAGATGGCCAGTGTGGGTGGGGGAGAATAAGGCCTACACTGTGTGCCGGCCAAGATTATCGTATATACAAACCTCGGAAATCTCTCATAAAAACATCTACCTCCAGCACCATGCGCCATGCTTCCAGTTAACCTAGAAATGATTACGTGTCGATGCATGGAATAATTAGAGACATATGTTATGGAAAAACAATGTGTGGTTAATGTTAACGAGGGAGTGACCAGTGCCTCCTCCCCCACGCCACAGGGGAGAGGGAAGAGGCGCTGTGTGTAGGTGGTGAAGGAAGACACTGGTGTTCAACAGTGCCCATACCCACATCTTTCATGACGTACATGGAAAACAAATAATGTTGTGTGTATTGTGTGTATTGTAAGACAGTGTGAACAATATATAGAGTGCAAAATCCATGTGTAGTGTACTCCCCTCCTCTCTCCCTGGCGACCCCACCCAACAAACTGCGCCTTCCCCACCCAACTACCTGCGCCTAACTCACCCAAATCCCAGCGACACCCCTCAAGCCCTACCAGGCCACCACGGTCAAGTTCACTACCTTCCACGCACCTTACCCACCCAGCATGTCGTACTCCACTACAGTCTACCTAGCCAGATGAATGCCAGTCAGGAGGAAGCAAGCAGCCAGGGAAATGGCACGGCTGGCAATACTAGGAGAGGCAAGTGTCGGTCGTGTTTACAGCTTCGTTGTCTCAACTCTAATGGTTTCCTCCGTAAACATGGCAGCTGCCCGGGTTCAGGATGTCCTCCTGTGGACAGTGATGACTCAGAGCCACTTCAGGCACCTGAACCCACTCCAACAGATCTCATCTCATCAGATAATATCCTGGAAGCAATTAAAGCAACAGGTATCAGAACACTCACACATATTCCCAAAGCAGCCCGTCCACACGCAGCTGGGAAACTTACAGACCTCTTAATAAAAGTAAACGATGGTTCTGCTATCCTAAATGCTCCACCAACCATCAAGGCATGGCACAACTTACTACTTTTTGGCAATGTCTGCTTAGCTGTGCCGGAAAGAAGGGGAAAGAGGCTAGCCTCAATGATCATTAAATCCTTAAGAGACTTTCCTAGAGCTGATAACCTCATTCCCTTCCCATCAACACAAAAATGGGAGAGGCAGAACCCCACTCACCCACTGACAGCGAAAAATCAGAGTCCAAGTGAGCAAGAAAATTGAAGAGGGCAACACAGTGGGAGCAATCAGAATTATCACCAGTGAAGATACAGTTGCCCCAGAGATGCTGACACTGCTGAAGCACTTAGAGGAAAGCACCCTGCCAGGGAAACCAGGGTACCAACAGTTCCAACACCTCTGTCCCCACTGTGGAACCACTGATTGTGCAAGACTCGGACATTTACAAAGCAATAATGTCATTCCCTTCCGGCTCTGCTGGGGTTACACTGGAATAAGGCCACAACATTTAAAGGAAATGGTTAATCCAGTTATCGGGGAGATTGCAGAGACACTGCTGTCAGAGATCACAAGGTTCGTCAACAATTCCTTGGCTGGTCTGATTCCTGACGAGATTAAACCTTTCTTTTTGGAGCATCACTTTGTGCCCTTAAAAGAAGGATGGAGGAATTAGGCCAATCGCAGTGGGCAACACGTTTCGCCGCCTCGTTTCTAAAGCTGCTGTCAGAAGTATTCGCGCAGAGGCAGCCATCATGCTTCAACCAAACCAGCTTGGCTTTGGGGTCTCTCAAGGAAGTGAAGCAGCGGTTCATGCAACAAGGGCATATATCGACAACCTGCCTGAGGACAATGCAGTGGTTAAATTAGATTTCAAGAATGCATTTAATCTCCTGAAAAGGGACGTAGTATTAGCAGCTGTACAAGAACATTTTCCAGGTCTCTTCCTTTGTTTCAGCTGGATATAGCAAGGAATCAATGCTCCTGTTTGGAGAACATGAAATCACATCATCAGAGGGTGTCCAGCAAGGGGACCTCTCGCACCATTCTCTTCTGTATAGCAGTTAGGGAAATCACAGTAAGACTGACCAGTGAGCTAAACATCTGGTTCCTGGATGATGGCACACTAGCAGGTACAAAGGAGTCCCTTGTAGATGATCTTACACAGGTGATGACACAGGGACAGGAAATGGGTCTCATCCTGAATCCATCCAAATGTGAAATCATATCAGTCAATCAACAAGTGATAGATGCAGTGCTATCAAAACTACCAGGAGCAACAGTCATTGCCCCTACTAATAGTGTCTTGCTTGGAGCACCTCTGGGAAGAGATGCCATTGACACAATTCTCAGGAAGAAACTGGAAGAATTGAGGAGAATGGAACAACGAATAGGCAATCTTGACACCCATGATGCCTTGTACCTCCTCACAAAATGCTTGAGTCTGCCCAGGTTGACATATTTCCTAAGATGTGCTCCTTCATATGATAATCCTATACTGCACGAATATGACAGTATCCTGAGGCAGATCTTTACTAAAGTACTTAACCTTACTCTAGAAGATGGGCAGTGGGACCAAGCTACACTCCCAGTCAGACTAGGAGGCATTGGTGTCCGCAAGTCATCTCAGATTGCTCTACCTGCTTTCCTGTCTTCATGCATTGCATCCAGAGGGCTTGTAGCAGCAATTCTCCCTGAACATCTTAGGGACACGATTGGAATCCATGACCAAAAGTTCGTTGATGGAGCCAGGATCTGGGATAACCTAACAGGCTCTGAAACCAGGCCTGCTCCCCCCAACAACTACAAACAGTCGCACTGGGATGGCCCAATAGTAGATAATATAGCCTCAGCAATGCTTCAGAGTGTGTCAGGGAAGGATAGAGCCCGCCTACTTGCAGTGAGAGCTCCTCATGCAGGGGACTTTCTTTTGGCTGTTCCCAACTCCAGCCTTGGCACACGCCTCGACCCACAGACCATCCGCATTAGTGTTGCCCTTCGACTTGCCGCCCCTATTCTCGCCGAACACAGGTGTATTTGTGGCAGTGAAGCAGCAGACCGATTCGGGTACCATGGTCTTGTGTGTCGTAAATCCGAGGGAAAGATTGCAAGACATGAAGAGGTTAATAACATTATCAAGAGGAGTTCACAACAGCCGGATGCCCAGCAGTAGGGAACCACCCACATGCAGATCTGATGGCAACAAGTCCAGATGGATCACTTCAAGCCTGGACAGAGGCAGCAGGTGGTGGGACACATTGATCTCCTGGCTGATACCTATTCGTAGCACGGGGAGGAAGGGGCTGCTGCCCTCAGGAGTCCCAGAGTCGAGAAAATATGGAAACTTGCCCATCACATATGCCTGTTCCCATAGCTCAGAGACTTGGCTCATGGGGAAAGAGTGCACTGTCCTCAAGGAGCTGATCATAAGACTCAACAGGGAACTAGGATCAGCGGGAGCTAGTTTTCAGTTCAGACTTAGCGCTGTTGTTCAGAGGGTCGAATGACTGATTTTGGGAGCGCACCAGCTCGAGAGCTGAATGGATTTTCGCATTATAATCAGTACAAAATGTAACAATATGTACTGTACTTCACTGTGTACTGTATATGCCATCTTTATATCAACAATGTATCTTCAAATTTTGTACCATATTATGTAATAAAACATACCTATTGGAAAAAAAATTAAAGATGGGGTGGTAGGGAAGTGAATATCAATGGCATCAGGAAGAAATCCAAATATTCTTCCTTGAAGCCTTTATCCACTCTCCGAGGCTATGGTCCCACAATTTGTACCAGAGGTATATATATATATATATATATATATATATATATATATATATATATATATATATATATATATATATATATATATATACCTCTGGTACAAATTGTGGGACCATAGCCTGGAGAAGTGGATAAAAAGGCTTCAAGGAAGAATATTTGGATTTCTTCCTGAACCCATTTGAATATTCCACTTCTCCTACCACCCAATCTTTTCATTCTTTTTTTTTTACCAATAGGTATATTTTATTACATAATATGGTACAAAAGATTTAAGAGATACATTGCTGATATAAAGATGGCATATACAGTACACGAGGTGTGAGAGATACATGTCTAGTACATATTGTTACATGTTTGTTACTGATTATAATGCGAAAATCTCATTCAGCTCCTCAGAGCTGGGGCGCATGCCCAAAATACAGTATTCATTACCCCTCTGAACAGCAGCGCTGAGTCGCTGGAACAGATAACTAGCTGCCCTTTGATCCCTAGTTACCCTGTTGAGTCTTATGATCAGCTCCTTGAGGAACTTAGATGCACTCTTTCCCCATGAGGCAAGGGTCTCCGAGCCTATGGGAACAAACATATAATGATGGGCATGTTCTTCATATTTTCTCGACTTTTGGGACTCCCTGAAGGTGGCAGCTGCCCCTCCTTCCTCCCTGGTGTATTGGAGATAGGTATCAGCCAAGGTAGATGCACATGTGTAGTCCCACACCACCTGCTTGCCGTCTGTCCAGGCTTGAAGGGTGATACCATCTGGACGCTTTTGGCTGCCATCAGATCTGCATAGTTTGGGTGGCTCCCTTACTGCTGGGCATCCGGCTGTTGTGAGGCATCATGGGTAGACACCCATGATGCCTTGTACCTTCTCACAAAATGCTTGAGTCTGCCCAGGTTGACGTATTTCCTAAGATGTGCTCCTTCATATGATAACCCTATACTGCACGAATATGACAGTATCCTGAGGCAGATCTTTACTAAAGTACTTAACCTTACTCTAGAAGATGGGCAGTGGGACCAAGCTACACTCCCAGTCAGACTAGGAGGCATTGGTGTCCGCAAGTCATCACAGATTGCGCTACCTGCTTTCCTGTCTTCATGCATTGCATCCAGAGGGCTTGTAGCAGCGATTCTCCCTGAAAATCTTAGGGACATTCTCCTCAATTCTTCCAGTTTCTTCCTGAGAATTGTGTCAATGGCATCGCTTCCCAGAGGTGCTCCAAGCAAGACACTATTAGTAGGGCAATGACTGTTGCTCCTGGTAGTTTTGATGTCACTGCATCTATCACTTGTTGATTGACTGAGATGATTTCACATTTGGATGGATTCAGGATGAGACCCATTTCCTGTCCCTGTGTCATCACCTGTGTAAGATCATCTAGAAGGGACTCCTTTGTACCTGCTAGTGTGTCATTATCCAGGAATCAGATGTTTAGCTCACTGGCCAGTCTGACTGTGATTTCCATAACTATTATACAAAAGAGAAATGGTGCGAGAGGGTCCCCTTTCATATATATATATATATTTATTTTGTTTCAGTCGGTCCAGCTGTTTCATAATCATTTCGCTAGTGACTGTGATATTACATAATTTATCTTCTTCTGGGCCTCTGTAAAAATTAATTACTGGGATATTATTAATGTCTTCCTGTGTGAAAACCGAGAGAAAATAATTATTAAAAATAGAGCACATATCATTCTCCTTGTCAGTAAGATGCCCAAAGTTATTTTTAAGGGACCTATCTTATCCCTAACTTTTGTTCTATAAACCTGGAAAAACTTTTGGGTTAGTTTTGAATCCCTAGCAACTTTAATTTCATAGTCCCGTTTAGCTTTTCTTATTCCCTTTTAACGTCCCTCTTAATGTCAGTATACTGATTTATAAGATGACCCTCACCTCTTTTTATGCGCCTATAAATTCCTTTCTTCTGCCTAAAAGATATTTGAGCCTATTATTCATCCATTTTGGGTCATTTCTACTTGATCTAATTTCTTTATACGGGATAAATGTTCTTTGGGCAGCCTGTATAGTGTTAAGAAAACTGTCATATTGATACCTCTCTTCTTCACCCCAGTCCACAGTTGATAAGTGTTCTCTAAGTCCATTATAATCTGCTAAGCGAAAATCTGGGACCATTACTGAATTATCCCTACTATCATACATCCATTCAGTGCTAAAGGTAATTGACTTGTGGTCGCTTGAGCCGAGTTCCTCTGTAATATCTAAATTATTAACAAGGGTTTCTTGCTTGCCAGAACCAAGTCAAGTAGGTTATTTCCCTTGTAGGTTCTGTTACAAACTGCTTCAAAAAGCAATCCTGAACTACTTCTAAAAAGTCGTTAGATTCTAAATTCCCTGTCATGAAATTCCAATCAATCTGACTAAAGTTAAAGTCCTCTAGAATTACTACGTTATCGTGTCTTGTGGCCTTAACAATTTCCTCCCAAAGTAGTTTACCTTGTTCCCTATCTAAGTTTGGAGGACGGTAAATCACGCCTAAAATCAATTTTTCACACCCCTCTGAAAATTCTATCCAGACAGACTCTGTATGTGTTAATTCAGACTTTATACCCGTTTTTATAAGAACATAAAAAAGGAGGAACACTGCAGTAGGCCTGTTGGCCCATACTAGGCAGGTCCTTCACATTCCATCCCACTAACAGAATATTTCTCTGCAAAACTGACCATGAACTTCGTTTTAAAGTCTATCGAAAACCTACCAACCAACACGATCTTCTGCACTTCTACTCTCACCACGACACCAAAACTAAACGTGGTGTAATTATAGGCTTTTTCCTGCGCGCACTCAGAATCTGCAGCAGTGAGTTCCTTGAGGAAGAATGCTCCCTTATTGAACAAGTTTTTTTCCAAACTTCACTATCCTCGTCACTTTATTAGAGACTGTAGACGACGGGCATTAAACATCTTCAACACACCCAGAGAAGACACTGCCGAGAAGAGATACATAGTCCTTCCCACCAACTCCATTGCCAAACATGTTTCCAACATTTTTTCCAATACCTCATTCCAAGTATCTACCTCCACATCCACCACCATCAAGGACATTACCAGTAACAGACAGGAAAAGCTTCAATCCACTGCAGGGGTATACACTATCCCTTGTAATGACTGCAGCAAATTATACATCGGCGAAACATCCAGAGACCTCCAAACACGTATTTCAGAACACCAGTACGCAGGCAGATCTGACGACTCAAGAAATGCCTGTGTTCAACACCGAAATTCACACAACCATTTAATAAACTACAGAAACGCAAGACTCATCGCCAGAGAAGACAACACTCAATAAGAACATAAGAAAGGAGGAACACTGCAACAGGCCTACTAGCCCATACTAGGCAGGTCCATGTCAAAACCAACCCACCAACAAAAATATTTGCCCATCCCATCCTCAGCGGCACCCAAGCAACCTTCACAACCCTCCAAGTCCCGCTCAAATCTAACCCTCTCTCATATGATTACAGAAGGGAATAACACTGCAGCAGGCCAACCGGCCCACACTAGGCAGGCCCCCTCAAACCCCAAAAAAATCCCACAAACAAAAACACCTTTCCCAACCCCTTTTACTCCATCCATGGAACAAACTCCTATAATCAGGGGGCAAAATGAAGGAGCCGAAGCACCGGGCCATCACCAGGGCACTGAAGGAGCCGAAGCACCCCGGTCCATCACCAGGGGACTGAAGGAGCCGAAGCACCCGGGCCATCACCAGGGCACTGAAGGGCCCAAGCACCTGGGGCCATCACCAGGGCACTGAAAGGGGCCGAAGCACCTGGTCCATCACCAGGGCACTGAAGGAGCCGAAACACCTGGTCCATCACCGGGGGGCTGAAGGAGCCGAAACACCCGGTCCATCACCAGGGCATGAAGGAAACCGAAACACCTGGTCCATCACCCCGGGCACTGAAGGAGCCGAAACACCTGGTCCATCCCAGGGCACTGAAGGAGCCGAAGCACCTGGTCCATCACCAGGGCACTGAAGGGCCGAAGCACCGGGCCATCACCAGGGGACTGGGAAAGGGCCGAAACACCTGGGGCCATCACCAGGGCACTGAAGGGCCGAAACACCCGGTCCATCACCAGGGCACTGAAGGAGCCGAAGCAACCCGGTCCATCACCAGGGACCCGAAGGAGCCGAAA
>WNWK01030423.1:0-23528 GCA_009830355.1 Cherax destructor
GACGACGTTTCGGCCGACTTGGACCATTTACAAAGTGTGACTTTGTAAATGGTCGAAGTCGGCCGAAACGTCGTAAGCTCCTCTCTTTTATATGTGCGGGTTGTGTGTGTAAACACTCGGTTATCGCCATCTTTTTTGACCTTGAGAAGGATTATGACACAACTTGGAGGTTTAATATTTTGGCCCAGGCACACTCCTTAGGCCTCCGAGGCAATCTACCATTTTTCTGACAGACATTTCCGGGTTAGTAATGTGCTTTCCCCGGAGTTCGTCCAAGCTGAAGGTGTCCCCCAGGGATGTGTTCTGAGCACAACACTCTTTCTCCTTGCTATAAATAATCTGGCATCTGTTCTCCCATCCAATATTTGGTCATCGCTTTATGTTGATGACTTTGCTATAGCTTGTGCAGGTGCTGACTGTCACCTCATTGCAGTTTCCCTCCAGCATGCCATCAACCGGGTTTCCGATTGGGCCACCACTCACGGGTTTAAGTTTTCTAGTGGCAAAACTCATCAAATTACGTTTACTAGACGTTCAGTGGTCTCTGATCATCCATTGTACCTATACGGCTCACGTATCCCAGAACGTGATACAGTCAGGTTTCTCTGCCTCCTGTTTGACCACCGATTGTCCTGGAAACCTCACATTACCTTTCTGAAGGTAACTTGTCACAGCCGGCTGAACCTCTTTAAAACCCTAGCACATCTTTCATGGGGGGCTGATCGTAGAACTCTCCTTCGCCTGCATTCAGCCCTAATTTTATCGAAACTCGATTATGGTGACCAGATATATTCAGCGGCCTCCCCTGCTACTCTTTCCAGCCTTAATCCCATCCATCACCTGGGATTGCATTTATGCCTTGGTGCATTTTGTTCTTTCCCGGTTGAGAGCCTCTATGTAGAAGTGAACATTCCATCCTTGTCGTGATGCACATTGCCTTCGCTATTATGTTCGCTCTCATGACCTCCGCAATCCTTCCATGTATAGGATTGTCACAGGTGTTAGTAGACGCTCTTTATTTGTTCGTCGACCCTGTTTACTTCGTCCCTTTTCTCTTCGTCTACATTCGCTCTTGTCTCTCCTTCATGTACCACCTTGCTATGTTCATGTGACATCTCCCTTCCCCCTATCCCTTGGGAAGCTTCTGCTGTCCGTGTCTGTTATTTTCCTCTACCTTGCACGAAAGCCCAACTACCTACGGCGACTTCTCGCTCTCTTTTTCTAGACCACTTCCGTTCTCATTCCCATGCCATCGCAATGTACACCGATGGTTCTAAGTCTTCTGACGGCGTAGGATTCGCAGCAGTGTTTCCGGACAGCGTCGTGCGAGGGCATCTATTACCCTCGGCTAGCATATTTACGGTTGAAATGTATGCCATTCTTGTGGCACTTATCCATATTGCATCTATGCCTGTGTCACCATTTGTGGTCGTTTCAGACTCCCTTAGTGCTTTACAGGCTATCCGTAAAATTGATACACCTCACCCCCTAGTTCTTCGTATCCAACTTTGGTTACGCCATATCTCTAGCAAACACAAATATATATTGTTTTTTGTTGGGTCCCTGGTCATGTTGACGTACAGGGCAATAAACAGGCAGACACTTCTGCGCGGTCAGCAGTACATGACCTTCCAGTATCATATAGAGGTGTTCCATTCACGGACTATTTTGCGGTCATTGCTACCCACCTTCACACCCGTTGGCAACAACGCTGGTCTGACCTGCTAAATAACAAACTTCATTCTATTAAACCGAGTATAGGTTTCTGGCCTTCTTCTTGTCACCAATGTCGAGGTTGGGAGACTACACTCTCCTGTCTTCAAGACATCGGCCACACTCGTCTTACTCACGGGTATCTCATGGAGAGGCTCCCTGTCCCTCTCTGTGAGCATTGTCAGGTTCCAGTGTCTGTTCGCCATATTCTGTTGGACTGCCCACTCTATCAACGAGCACGCAGAATTTACCTCTAACGGCGTCTTTGCTCTGCGCCCCTTTCTTTACCTTCCCTTCTTGGAGATGGACCCTCCTTTAATCCTGACTCTCTCATTGACTTTATGACAGAAACTGACTTACTACACAAACTCTGAAGATTATACCTCTAGCACCTCCCTCAGTCCCTTCTACCTCGATCTCTTGCTACCCTCCACCCCTGCACTACCCACCGTCATCTTGCACTCCATACCCTACTAATCATCCCTCTCCCTCTTACAACCCATTCTCCCTGCATCCTGCCCTACCCTGCTGCACTGTATGACCCCTGTGGTTTAGCGCTTCTTTTTTATTATAATAATAATAATCTGGTCACTGTATTACAGAATGGATATAAATACATTGGAAAACGTACAGAGGAGGATGACAAAATTGATCCCATATATCAGAAATCTTCCCTATGAGGATAGACTGAGGGCCCTGAATCTGCACTCTCTAGAAAGGCATAGAATTAGGGGAGATATGATTGAGGTGTATAAATGGAAAACAGGAATAAATAAAGGGGATGTAAATAGCGTGCTGAAACTATCCAGCCAAGACAGGACTCGCAGCAATGGTTTCAAGTTGGAAAAGTTCAGATTCAGGAAGGATATAGGAAAGCACTGGTTTGGTAATAGAGTTGTGGATGAGTGGAACAAACTCCCGAGTACCGTCATAGATGCTAAGACGTTGTGTAGTTTTAAAAATAGATTAGATAAATACATGAGTGGGTGTGGGTGAGTGTGAGTTGGACCAGACTAGCTTGTGCTACTAGGTCTTATGCCGTGGTCCTTCCTTAAGTGGAAGTGACCCTACTACCTGCAGTTTACCTGGAAAGGGTTGACTCCAGGTAGTCAGGTCTAAGCCGGGAAGTCATGGAGCTGCCTCGCATGGGTCAGTAGGCCTGCTGCTGTGTTCCTTTTTTCTTATGTTCTTGTGTCGGATATAGAAACATCTTGGGATCTTGATACAGAAATTTCTTGAAAACATGTCTAACTTATAGACACGACTTACTTCCACTAGTGGATTTGGCCACTGGTGAATCCGTCTACCACTGCTCCACCTCATCTGTCATCAGTATATAAGCCCCGTCTACGCTGAATATGCTGCAGTTTTCTCAAGATTGATGGATTGAACACATTGACTCTGCATGGAAAAACTTTTCCAGAATACAGATTCCCAAATATTGCACAAGTGTCTCATTTAGCATCTCGGTTTTGTAAACAGTTTATTATCATATAATTTTACTTATTTATGCTCAGTTACAACGTTTAATTGATAATATATTTTTTGCCAGATACTTACGACGTGGTGGTTGCTTGTGGTTCATTTGCACCAGGTCACATCCATGTTGAAGGCATCAGTGATCTGATCAATGCTGCCAAGCCGGGTGAGTCAACAAATATTGTCTAGTCAAAATATTGAATAGATTCTTAAGAGTTCAGTAAATATAAAATAATAAATTATGATAGTTTCTGAAACAAATAATATCCAACAATACCGTGTTCTTAATGAGAATAATAACAGCAATATTATCTACTTTAAGTTACTGGGAGAAAAAAATTGAATATATATTTTGTGTGTGTGTATATATAATAGACAGCAGGCACCCAGGGAGGCACTACCGTCCTGCCAAGTGAGTGTGAAACAGAAACCTGTAATTGTTTTACATGATGCTAGGATTGCTGGTGTCTTTTTTCTGCCTCATGAACACGGGGGATACCAGGTATATTTTGGTACTTCTACTTACGTCACACTACACATGCATGTATACGCATGTTACAAAAAGGTGACATCTATAAAGTATAGACATCTCCAGAGAATACTAGAAGGTCTCCCCCTCTAGCATTCAACCTCTTTCTGGTTTTTGTAACAAGTAGTCAGAAAACATTCTGGTTCAGATATTCTTTAAAATTATGATAAATATTAATAGTGCTTTAGGATTGCAACTGATAGGATACTAACTAACGAAATAAAAATTGAGAACTTTAACAAAGTTGTCTAGGTGGACAAAATCAAAGTAAATGAATTTGATATAATTTAGGATATAAGCTCCTACACTTTTCTTGTAGTGCAAAGTTAAATTGTACATAAAGTCGTATAGTGCTGAAGGCACTATACGACTCTTAAGTACCGTCTGGTACGTTATCATCAGGTATAAAAATACTAGTATATACAAGTGTGTGTGAATGTGTGCTCAAAGGGCTCGTAAAATTATGTCTCAGAAAGACTGGACTCGACTCGACTCGACTTAGACTTAAATGACTGACACTAGTCCACAAATAATCTATCTTCCTGACAAACAAGGCAATCAGAACAGCTTGCTTGAACAATATGACGAATCATTCGCCAACAGCAATAATGTAACAAGCAGCAGCACAGCGTCAGTAACAAGGAGACAAAATAACGACATTAACTGGGGACCATCAGCAGATCCTCCATAAAAGTCATAAAACTTCCTTAATACTGAAACTAAGTTCAGCATAACCAAATCCCCGACTTCGACGGTGCGTAGATGCCACATAAAATGGGTCAGAAGCTTTAGCTTGGGACCTGGGTTGACCTAGAGTGTCAGTACAACACACAACCTCAGTAAAACGTCTGAACTATGCTCTGTGAACAGAGTTACACAGAGTTACAAGAAGTATGTTTCGACTCCCCAGCGAAACCATACTCTACCAAAACAGAGTCTAAATAACGAACAAACAGCCAGAGATGAGAGAGATCTCTGGAGAGATGGAGAGGGAGGTGCTGGTCGAGTGATGACCAGTCGTGAAGAGAGAGAGGATTTCTTGACTACAGGCATCACATCAGTTGATATCAAGTGACTCGCTTGTGTTACTCCAGCGAGATGCAAGATCCGGCCTGACACCAAAAAGCGAGTGGTGGTTAGCGAGGCAGTTTGCAATGTCAGACAGCCAATCACAAGTTTTCAACAGCAAGGACAGTGATAAGTGTAATTGCTACATCCTACCTATATATATAGCTAATTTAATAAGTCAAATAATATAATGCAAGATATTTTCATTTAGATAATAATGAAAATATCAGAAAAATAAAATTATATGAAAATGTAAATATATACATTAAAAAACCCTATAAACATTGGGGTCCATTCAGGGGGGCGCAATAACGCAATATATATACGTATAAGAACATAAGAACAAACGAATGAAGGAGCACTGCAGCAGGCTTACTGGCCCATGCGAGGCAGGTCCAAGTCACCTCCTGGCTTAAACCAATGACCCCCACTTAGTCAGGTCAAATCACATCCACACAAGAAAGGAGCACGGCATCAGACCTATTAGCACAAGCTAGTCAGGTCCAACTCACACCCACTCACACCCACTCATGTATTTATCCAACCTATTTTTAAAATTACACATCTTAGCTTCTATGACGGTACTCGGGAGTTTGTTCCACTCATCGACAACTCTATTACCAAACCAGTGCTTTCCTATATTCTTCCTGAATCTGAATTTTTCAAACTTAAAGCCATTGCTTCGAATTCTGTCTTGGCTAGAAATTTTTAGCACACTTTTTACATTCCCTTTATTTATTCCTATTTTCCATTTATACACCTCAATCATATTTCCCCTAATTCTACGCCTTTCTAGAGAGTGCAGATTCAGGGCCCTCAGTCTATAATCATAGGGAAGATTTCTGATACATGGGATCAACTTTGTCATCCTCCTTTGTACGTTTTCCAGTGCATTTATATCCATTCTGTAATACAGAGACCAGAACTGTGCAGCATAATCTAAATGAGGCCTAACCAAAGATATATAGAGTTGAAGAACAACCTGAGGACTTCTATTATTTATACTTCTTGATATTAAGTCAAGGATTCTGTTTACTTTATTGTGAACACTTATGTACTGTCGTCTTGGTTTTAGATTACTGCTAACCAGAACTTCCAAATCCTTCTTGCAATCAGTAATATTAAGATCTACATTATTTAGTTTATATGTGGCATGGTTATTTTCTTATCCAATGTTTAGAACTTTGCGTTTGTCTATTAAACTGCATCTGCCACTTCTCCGACCACTGCATCAGTCTATTCAAATCTTCCTGGAGTGCTCTAATGTCTTCATTAGAATGAATAAGGTGACCTATTTTGTAGTCATCAGCAAACTTGCTTATGTCGCTATTTATTCCCTCATCAATGTCATTTATATAAATTGTAAACAACAAGGGGCCCAACACTGACCCCTGTGGAACACATTTCTTGACGTGCCCCCACTCTGATTTCTCTCCATTGATGCAAACTCTCTGCTGCCTATTTGTCAACTATGCTTCTACCCAGGAAAAAATTTATCCTATTCCGTGTGCCTTAATTTTCTTCAATATCCTCTGATGTGGAACTCTATCAAAAGCCTTACTGAAGTCCATATAGACAATATCATATTCAATACCATGATCTACCTCCTCAAATACCTTTGTGAAAAAAGTTAGTAAATTCGTAAGACAGGAACGCCCCTTTGTAAAACCGTGTTGAGATTCATTAATCAATTTATACTTTTCAAGATGGCTACGAATTGCCTCGGCAAATACTGATTCCATAAATTTACCAACTATGGAGGTAAGACTTATTGGTTAATAGTTCGAAGCTAATTACCTGTCACCTGCTTTGTAAACAGGTATTACAATTGATATTTTTCACTTGTCTGGCACTATGCCAGTTTATAGTGATATGTTAAAAAGACTAGCCAAAAGTTTGCTAAACTCCTCTTTACATTCCTTTAAAACCCTTGCAAACAGTTCATCAGGACCTGGGGATTTGTTCGGTTTTAATTTCTCTATTTGTCTGACGACTATGTCATTAGTTATCCTAATGTGCATAGTTTATTATCGTCCTGTTCGATATTATTTATATTTCTGGAATTTCTCTAGTATCTTCCTGCGTAAAAACTGAGAGGAAGTAAGAGTTAAAAATTTCATACATTTCTTAATCTCTGTCAGTGATTTGACCTGAGTTACTTTTGAGTGGGCCTATCTTGTCCCTAATCTTACTTCTATATACCTGAAAGAAACCTTTTGGGTTAGTCTTCGAATCCCTTTCCACTTTACCCTCATAATCTCTTTTAGTTTTCTTATTCCCTTTCTTATTTTTCTTATTAAGTGAATATATTGATTTCTTAACTGCCCATACCCTCATTTGTTGCGCCTATATTTGCCTCTCTTTTGACCAGTGAGATTTTAATAATTTTTGTTTGACCTAATTTCCCTACTTGGAACAAAAGTTGTCTGGGCAGCTAGTCAGGTCGTTCCAATTTAGCCCACCCAGGTAATTTATCAGGCCAATTAAATCAGCCAAGTGGAAGTATGGGTCAGAGACTTGATTGCAGATATTTGGGTAATTCCATGATATATTGAAACTAAATGATTTGTGATCGCTTTCCCCAAGCTTATCATTAACCTCAAGATTATTAACTAGTGATTCTTTGTTGGCAAGAACCAAGTCAAACAGATTGTTTACTCTAGTTGGTTCTGTCACAAACTGTTCCAATTAAGTTGTCTAAAGTTAAAATCTCCCATAACACAACATTTTCATATCTAGACGCTTTATGAATTTCGTTCCATAGCAGCTTACTGCACTCCCTATCAAAATTTGAGGGCCTACAAATCACACCCAAAATTAATTTGTCTAGACCCTTGATAAACCGTAGCCAAACAGATTATGTGCCCTATGTTTCTAATCTTATATCTTGTCTAACACAACAATTAAAATTATCTTTGACATACATCGCCACTCCACCACCCTTCCTGTTGACCCTATCAGTGTGGAATAGTTTATAACCCTGTAAGTTGCATTCAGGATTATAAACATATATATATATATATATATATATATATATATATATATATATATATATATATATATATATATATATATAGGTCCACTCTGGTGTAAATTGTGGGTCCCATATATATATATATATATATATATATATATATATATATATATATATATATGAGGAGGGGTTGTTGAGGTGGAATGGACATGTAAAGAGGATGGAACGAAATCGAATGACTTCGAGATGTCAAAGTATTTTATCCACAGTGGTATATTACAGACCATTCTGGAAAAATACCCTGACTTTGCTCGCTCTGAATAAAGCATTACCACATGTGTGTGTGCGTATATATGTGTGTATGTGTGTGTGTTAGAGTGTGTGTGTGTGTGTGTGTATGTATATGTATGTATGTGTGTGTGTACTCACCTAATTGTACTCACCTAATTGTGATTTCAGGGGTTGAGACTCAGCTCCTGGCCCCGCCTCTTCGCTGTCCACTACTGGGTCTCTGCTCTCCCTGCTCCATGAGCTTTATCATACCTCGTCTTAAAACTATGAGTCTTCAGCTTCCAGTTGTCCCCCTTGTTTCTGTGTTCCCTTTGGAACATCCTGTCTTATCTACCTTGTCGTTCCCCGCAGTATTTTGTATGTCTTTCATGTCTCCTCTAACCCTTCTGTCCTCCAGTTTGTTAGTCCTATTTCCCTCAACCTTTCTTCATAGGACAGTCCCCTGAGTTGTGGAAAAGCCTTGTCGCAAACCTTCCTTTCTCTAATTTCTTGACGTGTTGACCAGGTGGGGTTCCAGACTAGTCTGCATCTCAAGGGGCCCCTGACGTATACGGTGTACAGTGTTTGAACGATTCCTTGTTAAGGTAAGGAAACCCCTAATCTTGGTTTTCCCCCAGTCCCCATATGCTGCAGCAGTTATCTGGTTGATGTGTTTTCCGGGACTTGGGTGTTATACTCACCCCAAGGTCTTTCCCTTTAACGGGTTTGTAGTTTTTGCCCCCCTATTTTTTTTCTGGGGTTTTTTTTTTGCCCTTCCACGATCTTCATGACTTTGCATTTGGCGGGTTAAAATTGAAGCCAGTTGCTGGACCAGGTGTCCAGCATCCCCGATCTCTTTGAACCCCTGTTTGGGCCCCTCATCCGATTTGATTCTCCTCTTAATTTCACATCATCTGCGAACAGAAACCTGAGTCTACCCGTCCGTCATGCCATTCACAAAACCAAGAATAACTGGTCCTGGGCCCCCGCCCCTGCACCCGCTCGTCACCGGCACCCAAAAAGATACTTCATCCCCACCATGACCCATTGTTTCCTACCTGTGAGGTATTCCCGATCCTTTCCCGTGCCCTTCCTGTTATACACGCTTGGTCTTAACTTTTTAAACTCATTAGGAACTGTGTCGAAGGCCCCTGCAGCCCGGAAAATGCAATCAACCCCCCCTTCTCTCTCTTGCCTTACTTCTGTTACTTTATCATAGACTAGGAGGTTTTTACACAGGTTTGGCTTCCCGAATCCGTGTATGTGTGTGTGTGTGTGTGTGCGCTCACCAGGGGTTTGTGTGTGTGTGTGTGGTTTTTGTGTGAGTGTGTTGTACTTACCTATTTTTAATCACCTATTTGTGGTTGCAGGGGGGGAGTCAAGCTCCTGGCCCCGCCTCTTCACTGATTGCTACTAGGCCCCTTTTCCCCGCTCCATGAGCTTTATCAAACATCGTCTTAAAACTATGAATGGTTCCTGCCTCCACTACGTCGTTTCTAAGCTATTCCACTTCCTGACAACTCTATGACTGAAGAAATACTTCCTAAGATCCCTTTACTCATAGGAATCTTCAATTTAAAAGGCCCCTTGTTTCTGTGTCCCCTCTGGAACATCTTGTTTCTGTCCACCTTATCTATTCCCCCATATTTTATATGTAGTTATCATGTCTCACCTAACCTCCTGTCCTCTAGTGTCGTGGGGTTTCCCTTAACCTTTTCTTCGTAGGAAAACCCCCCTTAGCTCTGGGACTAGTCTTGTTGAAACCTTTGACTTTCTCAATTTTCTTGACGTGCTTGACGATTCCTTGGGGGTATTGGAACCTATTCTTAGGTTGCCAGCCGCCCGTATGCTGCAGCAGTTATCTGATTGATGTGTGCCTCGGAGATGTGCTCGGTTTATACTCCCCCAAGATCTTTTTCTTGAATGAGATTTATTTTGGGCCCCCCTATACTATACATTTGGGGGTTAAATTAAGGACCGTTACGGACCAGGCTTGTAGCCTCCCCAGGCTTTTAGTCCTGCCTGATCCTCGACGATTTAATTTTCCATTAACTTCACATCATCTGCAAACAGGGACACTTCTGAGTCTACCCTTCCGTTATGTCATTCAAAACCAAAAAAGTACAGGTCCTAGGCTGACCCTTTGGAACTCCCTCGTCACGGGCCCCCCTGACACCTCGTCAATTCATGACTCGTTGTTCCTCCCTGTCAATTCCTTTCCCCTTACGTGTGCCCCATTTCAGTTTTTTATTAACCTCTTGCGGGGAAAGGCGACCGCCTTCTTGCGTCCCCAAAAAATGCACTCTATCCACCCCTCTCGTGTCGTTACCTTGTCTAAAACTCCGAGGTTTTTTCACGGTTTTTTCCCTTTCCCAAACCTGCTGGTTGTCGTTTTTAACTTTTTTCTTTCTGGTGCTCCAACACTTCCTCCTTTATCTTCTCCATGACTTTGCATACTATACACGCAGGCACAGGTCTTGTTTAATGCTTGTGTCTGTCTCCTTTTTAAAAAAGGGACTTCATTTTCCATCTTCCCACCTCAGGTAGTTGCCCATTTAATGGAAGGTTGAAGATTTTTTTTTGTGGCACACAACATCTCTTCCCCCTCTCTGGACCCACGGAGAAATATTGTCAGGTCCCACCTCTTTTAGGTATCGAGTTCACTAACAGCTTCTTCACCTCCTCCTCGGTTTTTGTATTTATCCCCCCGTTTTGGGTTCCTCCCTTTCTGAAATTCCTGGGTCCTACCTGTCTCCTCTGTAAAAACCCCTTTAAAAATCATGTTAGCTCCTCACATCCCTTTGTCGTTTCTTGTGAACTCCCCACCTTCCTTCCTCACCTGTTCCCCGGGACGTTTGACCACCTAATTTACCCCCCTTTGGGTTTTGGGGGCGAGACTCAGCTCCTGGCACCGCCTCTGGCTGCCCGCCGGGTTTGTCCCCTGCTCCATGGCTTTTTATACCTCGTCTTAAAATGGTATGGTTCCGCCCCACTATGTCTTTGTGTGTGTGTGTGTGTGTACCACCAATTTTTGGGGGCAGGGGTTAAACTTGCACTGGCTAAGGGTGTGTGTGTGTTTGATTTTTTGCCTTTAAATAAACAGTTGTAGGGGGGGAAAATTCTCATTACTTTTAGTTCGGTTTTTTCGTGTTAAACGTAAGTAAGTAAATTTCTTTTATGATTATTACCTTTTAATTGTGAGTTCATTCCTTTTACCTTGGGTTCATTACCTTTCTTTAGCTATCAAAACTTTGGGGCCCAGTCCCGGACCCTTTGTACCTCTGTAATTTTTGACTACCGCCCCCCGGATGGGTATGGGGGGACTACCGCCCACAGGATGGGTTTGGGGGGGGCTACCCCCCCGGATGGGTATGGGGGTACCGCCCACAGGATGGGAGGGTGACTACCGCCCACAGGATGGGATGGGGTGACTAGCCCACAGGATGGGTATGGGCTGCAAAAATGATAAAAACTAAACTTAAAAATTGGAGAGTGTATAAATCTGTAATGGAGGATAGCGGGGTGGGGTAGGCCTAGGAAAATTTTTTTGAGGAAGGGGTAAAGGGGTTTTGTGTGCGAGGGGTTGGACTTCCAGCAAGCGTGCGTGAGCGTGTTAGATGGGGGGGGTTAGAAAAATTTTTTTTAGGACTTGACGTGCTTTGGGGGAGTGTCGGGAAAGGGAAAACATTTATGAAGGGATTCAAGGAAACCAGCAGGCCAACGATTCCTGGAGGGGGGAAGTACAGTGCCGGCACTCTGAAGGAGGGTGTTAATGTTGCAGTTTTATAACTGTAGGAAACGCCTGGGGAAACAGTGATGGAGTGAATGATGGTGAAATTTTTTTTTTTTTGGGGCCCCACTCCTTGGTTTTGGAAAGGGGCCGATTGTTAATAATATAATAATAATAATTCGATTTAAAAAAAAATCAACCAAATTTAATAATTTTTTTTCCCCAAATGATATTCCCCCTGTCTGAAAACCTTGAACCTAGATGCATAAAAACCTGAAGAAAAGACGAGTTATGATTTGGGGGAAACACAGGATGGGGCTTGTTGCTTGTGATGGATGCCCCATTTTGCGTCATGCGGGGGGGGGACCATTTTTTTGGTCAGAAAGGACACCTGGAGTTTACCTGGAGAGAGTACACCATGTTAAAGGAATAAAAGGCTAACCCTGCCTCTATAGTGGTAGTCAAAAATTGATTTATCACCGCTGATATTTCAAAATCAATATTTTATTTCCCTCAATTGGATCCCCCCCCCCCCGCCCTTTGGGGCCCGGGGCTCCGCCGTTTCGGCTTCATCCACTCTGCCCCCTTGACCTCTGGTGCAAATTGTGGGACCCAGGGGCCTCGGGCCTCGGGCCTCGGAGCCTCGGAGCCTCGGAGAAGTGCATAAAAAGGCTTAAGGGGGAAGGGGAACATCTGGAAGTTTAGTTTTTTTGATATCTTTTTTCCCCCCATACCCATGGTGTGGGGTGGCCCCCCCATACCCATGGTGTGGGCGGTAGCCCCCCCATACCCATGGTGGGGGGGGTTAGTCACCCCATACCCATGGGGGGGGGCGGTAGTCCCCATACCCATGGTGTGGGCGGTAGTCACCCACCCCCCATGGTGGGGCCCCGGTTTTAATCACCCATACCCATGGTGTGGGCGGTAGTCACCCATACCCATGGTGTGGGCAGTGACCCCCTTTGCCCATCCCTGTGGACATTGCCCCCCCCACCCCCAGGGGGACGGTGCCCCCCCATACCCATGGTGTGGGCGGTAGCCCCCCCCTCCCATCCTGTGGGCGGGGCCCCCCAAAACCAAAATCCTGTGGGCGGTAAGGTCACCCCATACCCATCCTGTGGGCGGTAAGGCCCCCCCATACCCACCCGGGGTAGGCGGTGGTCACGCCATCCCCCCCCCTGTGGGCGGGTAGCCCCATACCCCCCCCTGTTGGCGGTAGTCACCCCTTTTTTCCCCCATCCTGTGGGCGGTAGTCCCCCAAAACCCATCCTGGGGGGGGGTGGGTCAAAAAGATTACGAGGTACATAAGGGGCCCCAGGGACTGGACCCCAACTTTTTATTTTTAAAGGGGGTTCAAAGGTTGAACTCACAATTTCCCCAAAGGTAATGAACTCAAAATTTAAAAAAGGAAAATGAACAAAAGGGTTACAAAGGTAATGAATCATAAAAGGAAAAAAAATTTAAAAATGTTTTATACATGGTTACAATCATGAACAAATTATAAAGTAATGAGCAATTCACTACCCCACACCTGGTCACAACTGTAATGAGTTATTGGTGCAAATATGAATTGTTGGGTCACACACACACCCCAAACCCCCGGAAACCCGGGGTTCCCCGGTTGGGGGGGGCGGAAAAATTTAAGTTTTCCCCCAACACACACAGACACATACAACGGCCTAGTGTCATGTGCCTAGGACAAAATGGTAACTAACACACACACAAAATTTTTTTTGCCATAGATTTTGTCAGGAAGTGTAATAGTCTAAAAGATATAGTGGATTCAGGAACCATACATAGCTTTAAGACAAGGTATGATAAAGTTTTGGGGCGGGGGGAAAAAGAGACCCAGTAGCGGACAGCGAAGAGGCGGGGCCAGGAGCTGAGTCCGACCCTGCAACCACAATTGGGGGGTACAATTGGGGAGTACACAAAATCGGACGAGGACCAGGCGGGGCTAAAGGGATCGGGGGCGGGGGAAAGCCCGGCCCCCAATTAAACCAAAGGGTTAAAACCCCCCCAAATGCAAAGTCATGAAAGGGGGGGAAGGGCAAAGAAGACCGCAGACGGGTACAGTCTAGGGGGAAAAGACTACAAACCTCACTCAAGGAAAAATATCTTGGGGTGAGTATAACCCGGGCACATCTCTGAGGCGCACATAACCCCAAAATAACTGCTGCAGCATAGGGCCCCTTGCAAACCAAAAAAAAACATTAAACATCTTAATAAGGAATCTTCCCCGGGCCCCCACACGTTACGTTGGCCCCCAATATTATAGTATCGCACCATTTGGAACCCCCCCCCTAGCCAAGCACGAAAAAAAACGGGGAGAAAGTAAAAAGGTTTGAAAAAAGACTAGTCCCGGAGCTAAGGGGTTTTTCCCTAAAAAAGGGGAGGGTTAAAAAGGAAATCCCCCCTGACGACACGGGGGGGACAGGAGAGAGGGGGGGACATGATAACGACAAAAAAAATACTGAGAGGAATTGACAAGGTGGACAGAGAAAAAAATTTCCCCAGAGATGGGACTCAGCAAAAGGGGACACAGTTGGGGTTAAGGGGACTCAGATGAATCACGGGAAAATTTTAGGAAGTATTTCTTCAGAAAATTGGTCGGGGAAGTGGAATAGTTTAGGAAGTGATGTAGTGGAGGCAGGTTCCATTCATAGCTTTAAGAAGGGAAAATGAAAAGGGGCTCATGGCGGGGGGAAGTGACCCAGTAGCGGACGGGGGAAGGGGGGGGGCCGGGGAAACTGATTTGGGGGCCCTCTGAACCCCCTGGGGGAGTACCCCACACACACACACATTTGAATATCCATTCCCCCCTCCAAAACCCCTTTTTTTAATTTTTTTTTACCAATAGGTATTTTTTTTTTAAAATAATATGGTACAAAAGTTTAAAAAGAAAATACATTGTTGATATATAGATGGCATATACAGTACATGAGGTGTAGAGATTAAAATGTAAAAGGTGCATATTGTTACGTGTTTGTCACTGATTATAATGCGAAAATCTCATCCACCCCCTGGGGCTATGCCCTCACGGCATGGAGGGACGCGTGGTGGGCATGGGGACGTGTGGTGGGCATGAAGGGACGTGTGGTGGGCATGAAGGGACGTGTGGTGGGCATGAAGGGACGTGTGGTGGGCAGGGGGGGACGTGTGGTGGGCATGAAGGGACGTGTGGTGGGTAGGGGGGGAACGCGGGGGGGGAAGTTTTTAATTAAAGTTTTTTAAAAAGGAAAATCAAAATACAGTTACATAGATTATCATACATAGGTATATGTTAGAAAACCTGGGAAACCCCAAAAAATAGTCGAAAAGTTATTTTTTTTCCATTGGGGTCCTTTCGGGATTTAAACCCCAATCAAGACTGAAGATGACTCAGTGTGAATACTTTGGAAAAAGTTCCCCAGTGGGGGAGAAGACTTCCAGTGGGGGCGGGAAAATTCCAGGGGGGAGAAGACATTCCAGGGGGGAGAAGACATTCCAGTGCATCGTTTCAACGTAAATGGTGGAAGTGTTTTTCCAGTTTGTGAAGGTTGGTGATTGGTGGTGGTGTGGAAGATGGCCTGTGGGGGGGGGGGATGGGGAAAAAGACCTACCTTTTATGTGCATGGGCCCCGGCCTGGGGGGGGGGGTAGGGATAAGACCTCACTAGTGCATGGGTGGGCCTGTGGGGGGGGGGGATAGGGATAAGACTTACACTATGGTTGGGTTTGTGGGGGTGGGGAGGGGGAAAGAACCCCCTATTTGCATGGTTTTGCCCCGGGGGTGGGGTTAGGGATTAGACCTACACTATGTGCATGGGTGGGCCTGGGGGGGGGGGGGATAGGGATAAGACCTACAGTTGTAAAAGGGCCCCCGGCCAAGTTTCGTAATATACAAACCGGAAAAAGGCTTTCACAAACACATTTATCTGCAGCGGCAGGCGCCATACCCCAGGTAACTTACAAATGATTACTTGTAGATAAAAGGAATAATTAGACACTTGCGGAAAAACATTGTGGTGTTAATGTTAACGAGGGAGTGACCAGTCAGTGGCGCCACGCCCGGGAGGGGGAAAAAAGGGGCGGTGGGGGAGGTGAAGGTGAGGGGAACACACAGGGGTTCAGCAGTGCACATGCCCACATCTTTCATGATGAACATGGGAAACGGGGAATGATGTTTGTATTGTAAGACAGTGGAGTCCAGGTGAGCAAGAAAATTGAAGGAGCAACACAGTGGGGTTAGTTTAATATCTTGATTATTAGACTGCACAAAAAAAGGCATGATAGTGGCTCTCTTTTTTACTACAAATCATTGTAAACCCTACCAATGTAAATATACTTCCTACAATATGTCAACCACGATATAAACTTGCAATGAAAAAATTTGATTTGATTTGATTTGATGGGGGGGCCCTTCCCATCCTGTGGGCAGGAAATAAAAGGAAAATTCAAAGGACTGGGCCCCAAAGTTATGATGTGGGGAACCCCAATTACCAAAAGGAATGGACTCCCGGTGGTTTAGTCACAATCCCCAAAGGAAGGAAAAAGGTAATGAGCCATCTACCTCCCTATACAACCTGGAGAGGGTTTCAGGGCGCACCCCTCGGGGTGAGACCAGCCCTCATGGTTGGGGAACAGGGGCCGGGGCAACCGGGGGGTTACTGCCACCCGCACCCAAACTGACTTACGAACCACAGCCCGGGGTTTGGATGTACTGACAGGTGCCTGTCCAGTGCCCCTTAAGGCAACCAGGGGGGGTTTTGGAATCCCCCCTTAGTGGGAGGGTTTTTAAAAGTCTTGGGCCCTGGACATTTTGGGGGGTTTTCTCTCCCCTGTACTCGTGGGCCCCCCCTTTTCATCGGGGTAATGTTGCATCTCCTGCCGAGTCTTTTTTTTTTCATAGGAAATTTTTCGTGTGCAGAATTCATACTAATCCCTCCAGGATTCCCCAATGTATATTATCATTTCTCGCCTGCGTTCCCGGGGGAAACAGATCAAGGACCTTCAATCGTTCCCAGTAATTTAGGTGCTTTATCGTCATTTTTCCGTGAAAGTTCTTTGGTAAAACCCCCCAGATCTGCAATGTCGCCCCCCCCAAAGGGGGGTTTTAGTGTACAACAGTATTTCCCCAACCAAAAAAAAGTGATTTAAAAGGGGTTATCATGGGCTTGGCATCCCTGGTTTTTTTAAAGGTTTCATTTCCATCCTATCATTTTCTAAGGGGGAGGTAGATACATTGTTGTGGGGTTTAAAAAAGGGAGATCCCCTGACATTATCACTCCCCCAATCCTTCCTTTTTTTTCGCTCTATTGTATGGTTGGGGAAATTTTCGTATCCTTGATACATTTTTTTTTTTTTCAAGTTTTTTCCTATCTAGTCCAAAAAATTTTCCTCGTTGAACTTCATATTGTTTTAGTGGCCCATTTGAAATTTGATTGATGTCCTTGGAGTCTTGCAGTGTCTTCGATGGAGGTCCCCCCCTGGCAATCCGGGTGTCATCCGCAAAGGAAGACACGAAGCTAAACACATCTCTGTCAGAAATGGGGGGTGAGGAATAAAAAGGGCTTTTTTCTTGCCTTGGGGGGAAAAGGGTTTTAAAAAAACCGGGGTTTTTCTCTGTTTTTATTACCGTGTTCTTTTGTCAGGAAGTTATAGATCCATCTACCATATTTTCCTGTTATTCCTTTATCACGCATTTTTTTGTGCTATTACGCCATGGTCACACTTGCCCCGGTTTTGCAAAGTCTGCGTATATTACATCTGTATTTTTTTTTCCCTCAACAGCATCCAGGACCCTGTCATATTTCCCGGGCGGGGGAAAAAAACGGGAAAAGCCCGCTCTAAACCCGTGTTCCCCGGTTTTTAAAATTTATGGGTATCTAGGTGGTTGGCGATCTTGATTCTTAAAACCCCCTCTCAAAGATTTTTATGATATGGGATTTTAGTGCAAGGGGGCTGTAGTTCTTTGCAATTGCTTTACTGCCACCCTTGTGGAGTGGGGCAATGTCTTTTTTTATTGTGGGGGGTGACCCCTGTGTCCACCCCCCTCTCCACGGGGAAGCTGGGGGTTTTGGGTGGGGCTTCTTGCAATTCTTGATGAACACGGAGTTCCATGAGTCTGGGCCTGGGGGGGAGTGCATAGGCATGTTTTTAGTGGTGACCTGCCCCGGGGTCTGTGAAGGGGGGTCTTGTGTGCTCTCTGTGAATCTGAACAAAATGTCCTTCCTTGAGCACCTCTCCAGCAGCAAAAAGGAAAAATAAAAAGGGGGCAAAACTTGAGATACAGCGACTGACTGGGGAAAAAAAAATTGTGAAAAACCCCCTAATTCCTCAAGCCAAGAAAAAAACCTGGAAGTGGTTGGAATGCATGGGAAAAAGTTAAGGATCAAGAGGACGGATGGACAGGTAGAATCAACGAAGATCCAGGAAACTGTTGTGGAAACATCGAACCGATTCTCCATGCTACCCGATGAATGTGAGTCATTCTGGGAACGTCACAACGAACGACACCAAGGAAACTAAAAACATTGTTGTTGTTGGAGATAGCCAGGTTAGGTATATGGATAGGGCATTCTGTTTGAAGGATAGGATGGGGACAGAGGGTTTGCTTTCCTGGGGCTGGGATGGAGGATATTGTTAGCCGTCTGGACGACATCATGAGGAGGTAATGGGGCAATCTATTATCTGTCCCCAGTGCTGAAAACAACGATGTTGGCAGACGTAGGAGTGAGGACCTAAAAGGGGTATATGTCAGCAATAGACATAATTAGGAAGGAATGGGTCCCTGTCATTGGGGGTATTTTGCCAAAAGTTGCAAATGAATGGCTATCCAGGGCAATTGGTGTCAATTGCTGGATGGACAAATACTGTAAGGAAAATGCAGTAACATTCATTGGCAACAGGGACCTCTTCTATGGCAAAAATGGGCATGTAGGCCAGGGATGGGTTCACTTATCCAGGTCTGGGGTGGGGGGGACTGGCAACTGCAGTGGGAGGGAGCTGTTAGGGCTTTAAACTAGAAATAGTTAGTGGTATGGGTTTTGGGGAAAACAGTGAAATCCCAGTGTAGGTAATATTTAATTTGGGGAACTATTAATAGGCAGAATAAATGGATACTGGAAAGCTTAGAGAACACTTATCAACTGTGGAAAGGGGGAAGGAACTATCAATATGACGTTTCTGAAACATACAGGCTGCCCAAAGAACATTTATCCTTTAAAGAAATTAGATCAAGTAGAAATGACCCAAAATGAATGAATAATAGGCTCAAAATTTTTAGGGCAGAAGAAAGGAATTTATAGGAGCATAAAAGAGGTGAGGGTCCCATATAAATCAATTCTAATTTAAAGGGGTTAAAAAGGGGATAAGAAAAGCTAAACGGGACTATGAAATTAAAGTTGCTGGAATTCAAAAAGCTAACCCAAAATGTTTTTCCAGGAAAAGGGAAAAAAAAGTTAGAAATAAGATATTCCCCAAAATAACTCTGGGCATCCTACTGACAAGGAGAATGATATGTGATCTATTTTTAATAATTATTTTCTCTCGGTTTTTTACAAGGGGATACTAATAAAAATCCCAGTAATTAATTTTTATGGGGGCCCTGAAAATGATAAATTATGTAATATCACAGTCACTAGTGAAAATGGTTTGGCTAAAAAACCGACTGAAACAAAATAAATCGGGGTCCTGATGAACTTTTTGAGGGTTTTAAGGGAAAAAATGGAACTCTGTGAACCATTAACTAACATTTGTAACTTAAACTCTTCAAACAGGTGTAGTGTCTGATATGTGGAAGTTTGGCTAATGTAATTCCCATTTTAAAGCAGGGGATAAGTCACTACCATCAAATTACCGCCCAATAATCCTGACCTCAATTGTAGGCAAATTACTAGAGTAAATTATAGCTGATTTTAAAAGAAACCATCTGGAAAACATAATTTGTTTAATGATACTCAATGGATTCTAATTTATTAACCGTAAAGCTTTTGAGGCTGTTGTCACGATAAAGAATTCGATATTGTTTATTTATGAGTTCCCCGGGATCAGTCTTAGGCCCGTAGTTGTTTTAATATAAATGGCCTTGATGAGGATTACTAGTATATGACAATTCGCCGATGCCGGTGGTGGATAATTGATTCAAACATAGATGTCAGGGAACTACAGGAGGATTTAGACAAACTTAATTCGTGGTCAGAAAAGTGGCGATGCAGTTCAATGTAGATAAATGCAAGGTTCTGAAGCTCGGGAGTGTCCATAACCCAAGCACTTATAAGTTAAATAACGTAGAACTTAGCCATACAGATTGCGAGAAGGACTTGAACTGTTGCATAAAAACGGGAATAAAGTCTGAAATAACACATACAGAGTCTGTCTGGATAGAATTTTCAGAGGGGCATGAAAAATTGATTTTAGGTGTGATATACCGTCCCCCAAACTTAGATAGGGACCAAGGGAGACTACTATGGGAGGAAATTGTTAAGGCTACAAGGCACGATAACGTAATAATTCTAGGGGACTTTAACTTTAGTCAGATTGATTGGAATTTCTTGACAGGGAATTTAGAATCTAACGACTTCTTAGAAGTAGTTCAAGATTGTTTTTTGAAGCAGTTTGTGACAGAACCTACAAGGGGAAATAACCTGCTTGACTTGGTTCTTGCAAATAAGGAAACCCTTGTTAATAATTTAGAAATTACAGAGGAACTCGGCGCAACCGACCACAAATCAATTATCTTTGGCATTGAATGGAAGTTTCATAGTAGGGATAATTCAGTAACGGTCCCAGATTTTCGCTTAGCAGATTACAATGGACTAAGAGAACACTTATCAACTGTGGACTGGGGTAATGAAGAGAGCTATCAATATGACAGTTTTCTGAACACTATACATGCTGCCCAAAGAACATTTATCCCATATAAAGAAATTAGATCGAATAGAAATGACCCAAAATGGATGAATAATAGGCTCAAATATCTTTTAGGGCAGAAGAAAGGAATTTATAGGTGTATCAAAAGAGGTGAGGGTTATCTTATGAATCAGTATATTGACATTAAGAGAGATGTTAAAAAGGGGATAAGAAAAGCTAAATGGGACTACGAAATTAAAGTTGCTAGGGATTCGAAAACTATCCCAAAAAGTTTTTTCCAGGTGTATAGAACAAAAGTTAGAGATAAGATAGGTCCCCTTAAAAATAATTATGGGTATCTTACTGACAAAGAGAATGAAATGTGCTCTGTCTTTAATAATTATTTTCTCTCGGTTTTCACTCAGGAAGACAATAATAATATCCCAAGAATTAGGTATTTTAGTGGGCCTGAAGAAGGTAAATTATGTAGTATCACAGTCACTAGTGAAATGGTTATCAAACAGATAGACCGTTTGAAGCAAAATAAATCGCCAGGTCCTGATGAGCTTTTTTCAAGGGTTCTTAAGGAATGCAAAATGGAACTCTGTGAACCCTTAACTAACATTTTTAAGCTATCTCTTCAAACAGGTGTAGTGTCTGATACGTGGAAGGTGGCTAATGTAATTCCTATTTTTAAAGCAGGGGACAAGTCGTTACCATCAAATTACCGCCCAATAAGTCTAACATCAATTGTAGGCAAATTACTAGAGTCGATTATAGCTGATAACATAAGAAGCCATCTCGATAGGCATAATTTGATTAATGATACTCAGCATGGATTCACCAGGGGCCGTTCCTGCCTAACTAATTTATTAACTTTTTTCAGTAAGGCTTTTGAGGCAGTTGATCATGATAAAGAATTCGATATTGTTTATTTGGATTTTAGTAAGGCTTTTGATAGAGTACCACATCAGAGACTGTTAAGAAAGTGGCTGCTCATGGCATTGGGGAAAAGTGTTGTCATGGATCGAGTCATGGTCACCAATAGGAAGCAGAGGGTGTGCATAAATGGGGTTAAATCTGAGTGGGGATCTGTAACAAGTGGCGTTCCTCAGGGATCGGTTTTAGGCCCGTTGTTGTTTATAATATATATAAATGACCTTGACGAGGGAATTTCTAGTGATATGAGCAAATTCGCTG
The DNA here is from genome assembly GCA_009830355.1 of Cherax destructor. Taxonomy (NCBI): domain Eukaryota; kingdom Metazoa; phylum Arthropoda; class Malacostraca; order Decapoda; family Parastacidae; genus Cherax; species Cherax destructor. The sequence continues at coordinate 21,795 of WNWK01030423.1, forward strand.
ATGACACGAAGACAGGTAGGATAATCGATTCAGACGTAGATGTCAGGGAACTACAGGAGGATTTAGACAAACTCAATTCCTAGTCAGAAAAATGGCAGATGCAGTTCAATGTAGATAAATGCAAAGTTCTAAAGCTCGGGAGTGTCCATAACCCAAGCACTTATAAGTTAAATAACGTAGAACTTAGCCATACAGATTGCGAGAAGGACTTGGGGGTGATGGTAAGCAGCAACCTTAAACCAAGACAGCAATGCCTAAGCGTACGTAATAAGGCAAATAGATTACTGGGATTTATATCAAGAAGTGTTAGCAACAGAAGTCCAGAGGTTATATTACAGCTTTATACATCATTAGTAAGGCCTCACCTAGATTACGCAGCTCAGTTTTGGTCTCCATATTACAGAATGGACATAAATTCGTTAGAAAACATTCAGCGTAGAATGACTAAATTAATACATAGCATTAGAAATCTTCCTTACGAAGAAAGATTGAAGACCCTAAAATTACATTCACTTGTAAGACGTAGAATGAGGGGAGACATGATCGAGGTATACAAGTGGAAAATGGGTATTAACAAAGGGGATATAAATAAGTTAAGTAAAAGGACACAAATGCAACTAATGTGACATTTTATTGTGGCTTTTACTTAACATATTGTCGGTAATTCTACCAATATTATTACGATATAAATAAGGTCTTGAGGATATCTCTCCAAGAGAGAACCCGCAATAATGCTCAGTGGTGACGTGTACTTTGCTCAGTGGTGACGTGTACTTTGCTCAGTGGTGACGTGTACTTTGCTCAGTGGTGACGTGTACTTTGCTCAGTGGTGACGTGTACTTTGCTCTGTGAGGACGTGTTTAGTGTATTCTCTGTGGACTGAACCATCTTTGCTATGTGAAGACTTTTCTACTGTGTTTCCGTTATTAGCTACCTGAGATTGGATGATGGCTTCCCTCGACTATGAGCAGCTATATCTCCAACTTAAGGCGGAATTAACGGAAGCTAGAAGAGAAATTCAACGTTTGAAGGGTATATGCATGGATTATCCCCGGAACAATGTCGCCGATGATCAGACCAACGAATGGATGCTAGTCGGATTCTGAAGAGACGAAGCTGAAGTTGAAGAAGGTCCAGGACACTGCTGTGAAAACCAGAAACTCTTTTTCCTTGTTATCGGACGAATGTGAAGACATCCCAGCGAAGACCATCTCTACAAAGTCCATCGAGAACGTCATCCACACCGCCAGTCGAGCTAAGAACATTGTTTTAGTTGGGGATGGTCAGATTAAGTTTATGGATAGGGAATTTTGTCTTAAGGATAGGAATAGGAGGCAGAGGGTGTGTTATCCTGGGGCTGGGATGAAGGATATTGTTAGCCGTCTGGACGACATCATGAGAGGTAATGGGAGCAATCCTATTATCTGTCTCAGTGCTGGAGGCAACGATGTTGGCAGACGTAGGAGTGAGGAGGTGATTAGCAGCTATAGTCACACTAACACACAGAGACAGAGGAAGGGTATTTATAGGCAGGCAGACAGGGAAGGGTACAAGAGAGTGGGGTAATGAAGGAGTAGTGGAAGTAGTAGTAGTAGTAATAGTAGTAGAGGAGACAGTCATATGGGAAGGAGCACTGCAATGAGGCTAGCGGCCCGCAAGGGTGGGACGAGAGGGAAGAAAGGCGAATAAAATGAAGGAAAATACAAGGCAAAAGAAAAGAAAGAAAGGAAAACC
>WNWK01030424.1:0-23525 GCA_009830355.1 Cherax destructor
AAACCTTTGCACTTTCTCTAGTTCCGTTACATGCTTGGCTAGGTGTGGGTTCCAAACTGGTGCTGCATATTCCAATATAGGCCTAATGTACACAGTGTACAGGGTAATGAACGATTCCTTATTAAGATGTCGGAATGCTGTTCTTAGGTTTGCTAGGCGTCAGTATGCTGCAGCAGTTATTTGGTTGATGTGCGCCTCAGGAGATGTGCCCAGTGTTATACTCACCCCAAGATCCTTTTCCTTGAGTGAGGTTTGTAGTCTCTGGCCCCCCTAGACTGTACTCCGTCTGTGGTCTTCTTTGACCTTCCCCAATCATCATGACTTTGCACTTGGTGGGGGTTGAACTCCAGGAGCCAGTTGCTGGACCAGGCCTGCAACCTGTCCAGATCCCTTTGTAGTTCTGCCTAGGAATCAAGACACGCGGGAAGAACAAAAAGCTATAAATGAAATTGAAAGAAACCCAAAGTTTTTCTTTTCTTATGCAAAATCAAAGTCGAGACCAACATCCAGTATTGGGCAACCTACTTAAACGGGATGGGTCCTACACAGATGACAGCAAGGAAATGAGTGAGTTACTTAAGTCCCAGTATGACTCAATTTTTAGCGAGCCGCTAACCAGACTGAAAATCGAAGACCTAAATGAATTTTTTATGAGAGTGCCACAGAACTTGACAGACGCATGCCTATCTGACATCACCACGACGCCAAATGACTTCGAAAAGGCAATAAATGACATGCCCATGCACTCCGCTCTAGACCCAGACTCATGGAACTAATGTTCATCAAGAACTGCAAGAAGCCCCTATCACATGCTTTTAACATCCTATGGAGAGGGAACATGAACAGTGGAGTCGTCCCGCAGTTACTAAAACCAACAGACATAGCCCCACTCCACAAAGGGGGCACTAAAGCAATAGCAAAGAACTACAGACCAATAGCGCTAACGTCTCATATCATAAAATTTTTTGAAAGGGTTCTAAGAAGCAAGATCGCCACTCATCTTGATACTCATTAATTGCACAACCCAGGGCAGCATGGGTTTAGAGCAGGCCGCTCCTGTCTGTCCCAACTACTGGACCACTACGACAAGGTCCTGGATGCTGCAGAAGACAAACAAAATGCAGATGTTATATACACAGACTTTGAAAAAGCCTTTGACAAGTGTGACCATGGTGTAATAACACACAAAATGCGTGATAAAGGAATAACAGGAAAAGTTGGTAGATGGATCTATAATTTCCTAACAAGTAGAACACAAAGAGTAGTAGTCAACAGAGTAAAGTCTGAGGCAGCTACTGTGAAAAGCTCTGTTCCACAAGGCACAGTACTTGCTCCCATCCTGTTCCTCATCCTCATATCGGACATAGACAGGGATATAAGCCACAGTGCTGTGTCTTCCTTTGCAGATGACACCCGAATCTGTATGATAGTGTCCACCGTTGAAGACGCTGCAAGACTCCAAGCAGACATAAACCAAATATTTAAATGGGCTGCAGAAAACAATATGAAGTTCAATGATGAGAAAATTTAATTATTCAAATACGGAAAAAGTGAAGAAATTAAAATCTCATCGGAGTACAAAACTAATTCAAACCACACAATAGAGCGAAAAACTAATGTCAAAGACCTGGGAGTGATCATGTCAGAGGATCTCACCTTCAAGGACCATAACACCGTAGCAATTGCATCTGCTAGAAAAATGACAGGATGGATAATGAGAACCTTCAAAACCAGGGATGCCAAGCCCATGTTGACACTTTACAGATCGCTTGTTCTATCTAGGCTGGAATGTTGCTGCACACTAACTGCACCTTTCAAGGCAGGTGAAATTGCTGACCTTGAAAATGTGCAGAGAACCTTCACGGCACGCATAACTGCGATAAACCACCTCAGTTACTGGGAACGCTTGAAGTTCCTAAACCTGTACTCTCTAGAACGCAGGCGGGAGAGATACATTATTAAATACACATGGAAAATTCTCGAGGAATTAGTACCAAACTTGCACACGAAAATCACTCCCTACGAAAGCAAAAGACTCGGCAGGCGATGTAACATCCCCCCAATGAAGAGCAGGGGTGCCACTAGCACGTTGAGGGACAACACAATAAGTGTCAGGGGCCCAAGATTGTTCAACTGCCTCCCAGCATACATCAGGGGGATTACCAACAAACCCCTGGCTGTCTTCAACAGGCACTGGACAGGCACCTAAAGTCGGTACCTGACCAGCAGGCTGTGGTTCGTACGTTGGACTGCGTGCGGCCAGCAGTAACAGCCTGGTTGATCAGGCTCTGGTCCAACATGAGGCCTGGTCACAGACCGGGTCGCGGGGGCGTTGACCCCTGGAATTCTCTCCAGGTAAACTCCAGTCCTCGTTCGATTGAATTCTTCTCATCAACTTCACATCATCAGTAAACAGAGACACTTTGGAGTCTATTCCTTCCGTCATGTCGTTCATGAATACCAGAAACAGCACTGGTCCTAGGACTGACCCCTGTGGCACCCCGCTCGTTACAGTCGCCCACTCTGACACCTCCCCACGTACCATGACTCGCAGTTGTCTTCCTGTGAGGTATTCCCTGATTCATTGTAGGGCCTTCCCTGTTATCTCTGCCTGGTCCTCCAGCTTTTGCACTAATCTCTTGTGTGGAACTGTGTCAAACAGTCCAAGAAAATGCAATCTACCCACCCCTCTCTCTCTTGTCTTACTGCTGTCACCCTGTCATAGAACTCCAGTAGGTTTGTGACAAAAGATTTCCCATCCCTGAAACCGTGCTGGCTGTCGCTGATAAGCTCATTCCTATCTAGGTGCTCCACCATTCTTCTCCTGATAATCTTCTCCATGACCTTGCATACTATACATGTCAGTGACACTGGTCTGTAGTTTAATGCTTCGTGTCTGTTTTCTTTTTAAAAATTAGTCGCCCTGTTTCGATAGGTGTGTGTGTGTGTACTCACCTAGTTGTGGTTGCAGGGGTCGAGTCATAGCTCCTGGCCCCGCCTCTTCACTGGTGTGTGTGTGTATTTGTGTGTGTTCCTATGTGAGAGCGCTCGTACTCACCTAATTGTACTCACCTAATTGTGGTTGCAGGGGTCGAGACTCAGCTCCTGGCCCCGCCTCTTCGCTGTCCGCTACTGGGTCTCTGCTCTCCCTGCTCCATGAGCTTTATCATACCTCGTCTGAAAACTATGTATGGTTCCTGCCTCCACTATATCTTTCTCTAGACTATTCCACTTCCTGACTACTCTGTGGCTGAAGAAATGCTTCCTAACATCCCTTTGACTCATCTGAGTCTTCAGCTTCCAGTTGTGTCCCCTTGTTTCTGTGTTCCCTCTCTGGAACATCCTGTCCCTGTCTACCGTGTCGATTCCCCGCAGTATTTTGTATGTCGTTATCATGTCTCCTCTGACCCTTCTTTCCTCCAGTGATGTTAGTCCTATTTCCCTCAACCTTTCTTCATAGGACAGACCCCTGAGTTGTGGAACTAGCCTTGTCGCAAACCTTTGCACTTTCTCTAGTTTCTTTACGTGCTTGACCAGGTGTGGGTTCCAGACTGGTGCTGCATATTCTAGTATGGGCCTGACGTACACGGTGTACAGTGTCTTGAACGATTCCTTGTTTAGATAACGGAACGCTAATCTTAGGTTTGCCAGTCGCCCATATGCTGCCGCAGTTATCTGGTTGATGTGTGCCTCCGGAGACGTACTTGGCGTTATACTCACCCCAAGGTCTTTCTCCTTTGCCGAGGTTTGTAGCCCTTGTCCACCTAGCCTGTACTCTGTCAGCGGTCTTCTTTGTCCTTCTCCGATCTTCATGACTTTGCATTTGGTGGGATTGAATTCGAGAAGCCAGTTGCTAGATCAGATGTTAAGCTGGTCCAGGTCTGTTTGAAGTCCTGCTTGGTCCTCTTCCGATGTGATTCTCCTCATTAATTTCACATCATCTGCGAACAGAGACACTTCTGAGTCTATCCCATCCGTCATGTCGTTTACATATACCAAGAATAACACTGGTCCTAGGACTGACCCCTGCGGTACGCCGCTCGTCACAGGCGCCCACTGTGATACCTCATCACGCACCATGACCCGTTGTTGCCTCCCTGTGAGGTATTCCCTGATCCATTCCAGTGCCCTTCTTGTTATACATGCTTGTTCTTCCAACTTCTTTACTAATCTCATGTGAGGAACTGTGTCGAAGGCCTTCCTGCGTGTAAGTGTGTGTGTTCGTGTGTGTGTGTGTGTGTACTCACCTAATTGTACTCACCTAATTGTGGTTGCAGGGGTCGAGACTCAGCTCCTGGCCCCGCCTCTTCGCTGTCTGCTACTGGGTCTCTGCTCTCCCTGCTCCATGAGCTTTATCATACCTTGTCTTAAAACTATGTATGGTTCCTGCCTCCACTATATCTTTCTCTAGTCCATTCCACTTCCTGACTACTCTGTGGCTGAAGAAATGTTTCCTGACATCCCTTTGACTCATCTGAGTCTTCAGCTTCCAGTTGTGTCCCCTTGTTTCTGTGTTCCCTCTCTGAAACAACCTGTCACTATCTACCTTGTCAATTCCCCGCAGTATTTTGTATGTCGTTATCATGTCTCCTCTGACCCTTCTTTCCTCCAGTGTTGGTAGTCCTATTTCCCTCAACCTTTCTTCATAAGACAGACCCCTGAGTTGTGGAACTAACCTTGTCGCAAACCTTTGCACTTTCTCTAGTTTCTTGACGTGCTTGACCAGGTGTGGGTTCCAGACTGGTGCTGCATACTCTAGTATGGGCCTGACGTATACGGTATACAGTGTCTTGAACGATTCCTTGTTAAGGTAACGGAACGCTAATCTTAGGTTTGCCAGTCGCCCATATGCTGCCGCGGTTATCTGGTTTATGTGTGCTTCCGGAGACGTGCTTGGTGTTATACTCACCCCAAGGTCTTTCTCCTTTGATGAGGTTTGTAGCCTTTGTCCACCTAGCCTGTATTCTGTCAGCGGTCTTCTTTGCCCTTCTCCGATCTTCATGACTTTGCATTTGGTGGGGTTAAATTCGAGAAGCCAGTTGCTAGACCAGATGTCAAGCTTGTCCAGGTCACTTTGAAGTCCTGCTTGGTCTTCATCCGATGTGATTCTCCTCATTAATTTCACATCATCTGCGAAAAGAGACACTTCTGAGTCTATCCCATCCGTCATGTCATTCACATATAGCAAGAATAGCACTGGTCCTAGGACTGACCCCTGCGGTACACCACTCGTCACAGGCGCCCACTGTGATACCTCATCACGCACCATGACCCGTTGTTGCCTCCCTGTGAGGTATTCCCTGATCCATTCCAGTGCCCTTCCTGTTATACACGCTTGGTCTTCCATCTTTTTACTAATCTCATGTGAGGAACTGTGTCAAAGGCCTTCCTGCAGTCCAAGAAAATGCAGTCAACCCACCCTTCTCTCTCTTGCCTTACCTCTGTTACTTTATCATAGAACTCCAGGAGGTTTGTTACACAGGATTTGCCTTCCTGAAACCGTGCTGTCTGGCGTTGATTAACCTGTTCTGCTCCAGATGCTCCACCATTCTTTTTCTGATGATTTTCTCCAAGACTTTGCACACTATACACGTAAGTGACACCGGTCTGTAGTTTAGTGCCTCTTTTCTGTCTCCTTTTTAAAGATGGGGACTACGTTGGCCTTTTTTCCCTATCTCAGGTAGCTGCCCAGTTTCAAGGGATGTGTTGAAAATTTTGGTAAGTGGCACACTCAGAACCTCAGCTCCTTCCCGAAGGACCCATGGTGAGATATTGTCCGGACCCATTGCCTTTGAGGTATCAAGGGCACTGAGTAACTGCTTCACCTCCCCTCAGATGTGTGTATTCCTCCAGCACTTGATACATCCCTTGTTGGTGATGCACCCTGTCCTGTCTACCCAACTGCCTCCCTTCCTCCACTGTGAATACTTCCTAAACCTCGAGTTGAGCTCCTCACATACCTCTTGATCATTACTTGTGAGTTCCCCATCTTCCCTCCTCAGCCTTATCACCTGATCCTTTACTGTTGTCTTCCTTCTGATGTGGCTGTACATCAGTTTCGGGTCAGACTTGACTTTCGATGCTATGTCGTTTTCGTACTGTTTCTGGGCCTCCTCCGTACCTGTGCATACTCGTTTCTAGCTCTTCGACTAATCTCCTTGTTTGCTTGGGTTCTTTGCCTTCTGTATCTTTTCCATTCTCTGGCACTCTGAGTCTTTGCCTCCCTACATCTTTGGGTAAACCAGGGCTCTTTCTTGTCTTCCCATTTATTCTTTTTCCTTTGGGTATAAACCGTTCCTCCGCCTCCTTGCACTTTGTCGCTACGTATTCCATCATTTCATTTACTGACTGTCCTTCCATTTCCCCTTTCCCACAGAATCTCCTGCAGGAAATTCCTCATACCTGTGTAGTCCCCTCTTTTATAGTCTGGTATGTCTCTTTCAGCACCATTTTCCCTCTCCACCTGTAGCTCTACTATGTACTCAAAGCTCAGCACCATATGGTCACTGGCTCCCAGGGGCTCTCGTGTGTTATGTCCTCGATATCTGAGCTATTCAGGGTGAATACAAGGTCCAGCCTTGCTGGTTCGTCCTCTCCTCTATCTCTGGTCGTGTCCCTGACATGTTGGTGCATCAGGTTTTCCAGTACCACGTCCATCATCTTGGCTCTCCAAGTTTCTGGACCCCACCGTGGTTCTTGGTTCTCCCAGTCGATCTCTTTGTGGTTGAAATCGCCCATGACCAGTAACTTCGCTCTGCTCATGTGCGCTTTTCTTGCCACCTCCGCCAAGGTGTCCACCATTGCTCTGTTGTTCTCGTCATATTCCTCTCTGGCCTCCTGCAGTTTTGTGGTGGGTTGTACATCACTGCAATGACTATCTTGTGCTCCCCAGACTGGATGGTACCTACTATAAAGTCCCTTTCTCACACACCTCCATTCCTGCCATTTCCTCAAATCTCCAATGATTCCTTACGAGCAGTGCGACCCCTCCTCCCCCTGCTCCTTCTATCTTTCCTCAGGATCTGATATCCTTGTGGGAAGATTGCATCTGATATTGCCTCATTTAGTTTAGTTTCTGTGACTGCTATGATGTCTGGGGACATTTCTCCTATTCTTTCATTCCACTCTTCATACTTATTCGTGATTCCATCTGCATTTGTGTACCAAACCTTCAGCCTCGTTTCCAATACTGTGGCCCTAGGGGATCTTGGCTGGGTGGGGGGTGTTTGCAGGGTTCCCATGGAGGGTTGTTGCATGGGTGGGGGGTTCTATGGTTGGGGTGTGTGTGTGTGTGTGTGTGTAACCCAATTAATATTTGCACTAATAACTCATTACAGTTGTGACCGGGTGTGGACGTGTGAATTGCTCATTACTTTATAATTTGTTCATGATTGTAACCATGTATAAACGAAAGTAAGTAAGTAAACCTACTTACATGATTCATTAAGTTTGTAACTTGTGAGTTCATTACCTTTGTACCTTGTTCAGTTATCAAAACTTTGGGGTCCAGTCCTTGGACCCATTATGCACCTCTGTAATCCTTTGACTACCGCCCACAGGATGGGTATGGGGTGCATAATAAAGATATTAAACTAAAAACTAAACTAGTACAGTCCCTTAAGTCAAGGTACATCATACAGTATCAGATGTCTCAGTATCTCCTACATACCTGGTGTCAACGTATATACTGCAGTACCTGATGTCAGAGCTCCATTTACAGTACCTAATATCAACGCTTTATCTAAAGTACCTCAGATATTGACGTCAGGAGACATCAAATTTCTGTATCCAAGGCTAGGACTTCTTGTGGAGACGTTTCGCTGGGCAGTGGGTTCATCAGACCATTGATGAGGAAAGTTACTGGAGACAGTGGAGATCTTACACCGTCTCCAGTAATTATTTACAGTTTAAAACTGATAAAGTCTCTGGCTGGCTAAACGTCGCTACAATAAACATTCGCAAGATTTGGAAATGTCTTGTTCATTTACTTGTAGATTTTTGAACTCCATTAAAATAATACCTGAATCCTTTTCTAAGCCATACGGGTTTATCGAGTCTTAATTATTATTATTATTATTATTATTATTGTATAATAATAATAGAAATATTAATAGTAATAATAAAATAATATTAATAGTGATAATAATATTAATGATAGAAATAATAAGTGATAATAATTTAATAATGACAAATCTAGGAAACAAACTCGTGGACCTAAGATAAATACAGCTTTGATTATTGTGGTAAACTGCGTCATAGATAAGCGACACAACTCACTCCATTGTAACACTTTTATGTGAAAAAAAAAGTTGGAAACTTCCAATTGTTTCAGATATTGATGCAAGTAAATGTATATGGCTCGCTGCACTGTCAGGGATAGGTATCGTCGCATTGCATAACCCCAGTCCCCGGTGCAACAATGCATGTAACTGGAACAGTGCAGAGTGCGACATAAGCTCGTAATGCAGTTAAATATTAACAGTGACGATTCGAAGTGACTCAGAAGAGGCATTTATAACAATATCAAATTTATTTTAGCATGATACATGTTTGTACAAAGGAGTGTAACAGTTTGGTGAATATGCCAAAAGCCCCTTTATTTGCAGAGCATTTCGGGCATAAATCATCATATTGAAATTAATTTCCCAATTTCATCAATAAACATATAGGATATACACAGCCCAAATCTGTACTACTACTACTACTACTACTACTACTAATGATAGGGTGGATAGGGGGGCAATGTGGCAGATGTTGCAAATGTATGGAATAGGAGGTAGGTTATTGAAAGCAGTGAAGTCTTTACGAGGATAGTGAGGCTCAGGTTAGAGTATGAAGGCGAGAGGGAGATCATTTCCCAGTAAAAGTAGGCCTTAGACAAGGATGTGTAATGTCACCGTGGTTGTTCAATATATTTATAGATGGAGTTGTAAGAAAAGTGAATGCTCGGGTGTTGGCAAGAGGTGTGGGGTTAAAAGATGACCTTTGTAGCTTATGAGTTTATTACCTTTATAGCTTGTGAGTTCATTACCTTTGTAGCTTGTGAGTTAATTACCTTTGTAACTTGTGAGTTCATTACCTTTGTAGCTTGTGAGTTCATTACCTTTGTAGCTTGTGAGTTCATTACCCTTGTAACTTGTGAGTTCATTACCTTTGTAACTTGCTCAGCTATCAAAACTTTGGGGTCCAGTCCCTGGACCCATTATGTACCTCTTTAATCTTTTGACTACCGCCCACAGGATGGGTATGGGGTGCATAATAAAGATATCAAACTAAACTAACTAACTGATGACACTGTGCTTTTGGGGGATTCTGAAGATAAATTGGAGAGGTTGTATACAAGCCTCAGGATGCAACGTCCCAACAATTCCAGGAACAGCTTCTGAAATTGACAACTGTCTGGAAAACTTTCCAGCTCCTGCCCCTAACATCTTGCTCCTGGGGAACTTCAACCTAAAGCACCTAAAATGGAGGAATATTGCAAATAATGTGGTAGCAGAGATAACAACAGGAGGCAGCTCAGATGAAAACTCGCACACACACCAGTTTTTAAATATCTGCACCAAATTCAATTCAAATTCAAATTCTTTATTTCTAGTAATATACAAAGTGGGGTGTACTTATAGTAATGTACATTTTATGAAGTAGATATTTCAAGATGGCCAACAATATGCCTAGGTATGATTAGGCTTTTCAGGCAGTCTTATGATAGGTCTTACTCAATAGTGACACAATGATTATACTGATAGTAAGGTTAGGTAATTGTAGTGATTAACTAGGTTTACAAAATTGAGGTACTGAAATTCAAACATTTAAGAATTTAACAATTAGTTTAAAGAATTTAACAATTAGTTTAAAGAATTTAACAATTAGTTTAAAGAATTTAACAATTAGTTTAAAGAATTTAACAATTAGTTTAAAGAATTTAACAATTAGTTTAAAGAATTTAACAATTAGTTTAAAGAATTTAACAATTAGTTTAAAGAATTTAACAATTAGTTTAAAGAATTTAACAATTAGTTTAAAGAATTTAACAATTAGTTTAAAGAATTTAACAATTAGTTTAAAGAATTTAACAATTAGTTTATATATTAATGGTAAAGGTGATGTATTGGCATAATACCGTTTCTATATTGGAGTGTCTTAGGCAAACTTATGACTAGCTTAAGAATTATGAAGCAATAGTTGTATTAGAATTTTGGTTAGTCATGTGAAATTCACCTTAAACCAGCAAATAATAGAGCCTACAAGATTGGAGAATACGCTGGAACTCATCTTCACTAACAATGATGATCTGATACGAAATGTCATCATATCAAAAACAATATACTCAGATCACAATATAATAGAGGTCCAGACATGTATGCGGGGGGCCCCAGACCGACAAAATGTGATCAGTTGCGATGGAGCCTTCACCAAATTCAACTTCAATAACAAAAACATAAGGTGGGACCAAGTAAACCAAGTCCTAAATGATATAAATAATAATAATATCTTTATTTACTACAAGTACATGTACATGGTATACAGGCCTAGCTGACATCAGTGACATACTACTACATAGAAAGTCCCTTGTTATGCTGAGCATTTCGGGCAGATTAGATCAGTGTCCCAGGATGCGACACACCAGTCGACTAACACCCAGGTACCCATTTTACTGATGGGGAACATAGACAACAGGTGTAAAGAAACACCCCCAATGTTTCTACCCTGGCTGGGAATCGAACCCAGACCCTCGCCGTGTGAAGCGAGAGCTTTAGCCACCAGGCCACCAGAGAAATGAATGATCATGTCGACCCAGATATAAACCTATATAATCTAACTCCCAATCAAAATTTAATGGAAAGTAACTGCCTCTATTACACAGCATCACAAGCCAACACTGTCCTAAATACTGCAAAAAATATTACAATTCTTAATTACAATATCAGGTCCCTAAGCAAACACTATGATGACCTCCTGGCACTCCTAGATACCCTAAAGACAACCTTCTCCTGTATTATTCTTACTGAAACCTGGCTTAAGCAGGCCACAACAGATATATACTAAATACCAGAATACACTGCAATCCACAACTGCAGGCCAAACCAAATTGGGGGTGGTATTGCAATCTATTACTCCAATGAACTATCTTGTTTTAACACTACCTGCTTTAACGATGAATGCGGAGAATATATATCTGCAAATTTTGCTGAAAAAAAACTTAAGACTCCTATAACAATCGGTGCTATTTACCGGATGCCTCATACTAATATAACAAATTTTAGCGATAAATTAAAAACACTAATAACTCATAACCAAATGAACAAGCACCACCTTCTCTTAGCTGGAGACTTCAACATTAACCTAGGCCTCACAGATGACCAGCCAGTAACTGACTTCATCAACAATATGAACAACACACTTCTCATACAACTATTACTAAACCAACTAGGCTGACTGAGACAAGTGCAACCATAATTGACCATATATGGACCAATATACTAGCCCCCTTAAATCAGGGATAATTACAGACAACACTACAGACCACTACCCCCACCTTCCTCTTAACAAACATTAATTAACCACCACTGGAATACAACAAAGTTTACTTTAGACTTCATGACGAGGCCTCCATAAGTAACTTCACAGCAGAGCTAGTGTTGGTTGACTGGCCTACTGAATTCTCCAATGCCACTGGTATCGATGATTGGACAGCCATATGTATTTCTTAATAAATTACTTAGACTATACAACAAACACTGTCCCATAAAAATGAAACAGGTTACGAACAAACGGCTTGGTTGCCCATGGCTAACTAACAGCATACTAAGATCCATTGATAAGAAACATCAATATGAAAAGCAATATAGACAGGGCCTAATACCCAAAAATACTATTAAGCACTATGCATCAGTTCTCACCAAACTAATAAGAAAGGCCAAGCAATTGTACTATTCCAGCAGATTTACCGAAACAAGAAAAGATATAAAAAAGACCTGGAAAACACTCTCAGATTCTGGGCACCCACAAACTGAAAAAAAACTAGGGATATTGTCCTGACTAAACCAAATGAAACACAACTACAGCCTATTGATACAGCTACTAAGTTGAATGATTTCTTCTCAACCATAGGATCAAATCTCGCCAGTAAAATCCCAGGTACCAATGCCCAAGCAAGTGATTACTTAGATGGAAATTTCCCAACCTCCTTCTATCTTGCACCTACCGAACCCACTGAAGTCACCATGATTATAAAGTCACTTAAGAATAAATCAGGGAATCTGTCTCAAGTCCCACCACTATTGTACAAGCGAGCGGCTCATGTCCTTTCGCCTGCTATTTCACTACTTTTTAACAATTCACTAGAAACTAGCAATTTCCCCGCACCCTTCAAGACAGCAAGGGTTACACCAATTCACAAAGGTGGTGACCCCACAGATGTAAATAACTACAGGCCAATCTAGAACTTATCGTTGCTATCTAAAATTTTTGAGAAACTAGTGCACAAGAGACTATATTCGTTTATTACAGTACAAAAACGTACTCAACCCCTGCCAATTTGGCTTTAGAAAAAACAAAAGCACAAACGATGCAATTGTAAAAATGCTGGACCTACTTTACACAGCACTTGAAAACAAGGAATATCCGCTAGGACTCTTTATTGACTTAAGGAAAGCTTTTGATACAGTAGACCACGGCATCTTACTCCAAAAACTTGACCATTACGGCATAAGAGGCCACGCTTTTATGTATTTCAAATCCTATCTTACTAACAGGTATCAATACGTCACCATTAAAGACAACTTCATATACACGACCACTTGATATTGGAGTATCACAGGGAAGTGTCCTTGGTCCCCTACTCTTCCTCATATACATAAATGATCTTCCCAACGTATCCCAACACCTGAAACCGATTCTCTTTGCTGATGATACGACTTATGTCATCTCCCACCAAAATCTAGCCTCACTCAACACCATTGTTAATGAAGAGCTACTAAAAATATCAACCTGGATGACAGCCAACAAACTTACATTTAACCCTGACAAAACCTTCTACATTATGTTTGGGAACAGAACAGGAGTTGCACAACTGAACATAATGTTTGACAACACTTCTATTGCTAAACACAACGAGGGCAAATTCCTGGGCCTACACCTGGAGAGCAACCTGAATTTCAGCACCCATAGCAAAAAAATATCCAAAACGGTTGGTATCCTCTCCAAAATACGTTACTATGTGCCGCAATCAGCCCTACTCACACTATACTATTCACTCATCTATCCCTACCTCACCTATACCATATGTGCTTGGGGATCAACAGCAACAACTCACCTAAAACCAATATTAACTCAACAAAAAGCCACAGTAAGAATTATCACGCAATCCAATCCCAGGCAACCCCTCCCCCCACTCTTCAAAGACCTAAATTTACTCACTGTCCAGAACATCCACACTTACTACTGTGCAACCTACATGTATAGAACCATAAATTCCAATATTAACCCTGAATTTAAAACGCTTTCTTGATAGTTGTGACAGGACCCATAGACACAATACCAGACACAAAAATCTCTATGACATTCCACGATTGCTCATTGCTTTATAATTTGTTCATGAGTGCAACCATGTACAGACGTAAGTAAATTTACTTACATGATTCATTACCTTGTAACTAGTGAATTCATTACCATTGTACCTTGTTCAGCTATCAAAACTTTGGGGCCCAGTCTCTGGACCCTATATATACCTCTGTAATCTGCAAATACCTTTGTAACTTGTCATGATTGTGACCATCTGAGTTCATTACCTTTGTAACTTGCTCAGCTATCAAACTTTGAGGTCCAGTCCCTGGACCCATTATGTACCTCTGTAATCTTTTGACTACCGCCCACAGGATGGGTATGGGGTGCATAATAAAGATATCAAACAAACAACAACATTCCACGTGTCCGGCTAAATCTATACAAACGTTCAATGTACATTAAAGGACCTAAAATCTGGAACTCGCTACCTGAAAACTCCAAAACTGCAGACTCAGCCACCATTTTCAACACTATCATCAAAAAACATCTTATCTCACTAACACACCCTACCATCACCTAAACACATACACAAACATCCTCCTCATCTACACCACACTGACCCAAAGGACAGTAAACATAAAATACTTAATATAGCTATTGTCTGATAAATCCGAAACTAGTCTTAAGTTTGCCTGATTTACTCCAATATTGGAGCTTTAATAGAAACTGTGTAACATGCCAAGACAAAACCATTCTTATTACTAATTTTTATACATCTAAACATTCTAAACTACCTCACTATGGTAAATATATTTAATCATTTGAAATTTGTACTCATTTGTAATCTGTAATACAATCTAGTTATCCTGAATTACCTCACTATTGTAAATCTCTTTAATCACTTGAAATTTGTATTCATATGTAATTTGTAATATAGATTAAAACCTAGTATTAAGTCTGCCCGAAATGTCTAGCATGCCCAGGCATGCTAGGCATGCTAACGGCTATCTTTGTAATTATAGTCCTTAGTCCTTAAAATGTAAAACACACATTGTAATTTTTACAGAGATATAAATCAATTTGAATTTGAATTTGAATTTGAAAGCATCTCAGATCCTAACCTATGTCTAGAACAAATTAACTCTGTGGCACTTGAGGTTTGCTCAAGACAAATTCCCTTAAGGAAAAGGATAAGATGTAAACTAGAAAGAGAAAGGCGCTTCCTATACAGGCGTAGGCAAAGAATAACAGAGCGGCTACAAGAAGCCAATATACCTGAAATACGTAGGGAGACACTGGTCAGAGAAATAGCAAACATTGAACTAAAACTAAACGAATCTTACAGGAATCAAGAAACGCGGGAAGAACTAAAAGCCATAAATGAAATTGAAAGAAACCCAAAGTATTTATTTTCTTATGCCAAATCAAAGTCGAGAACAACATCCAGTATTGGGCCCCTACTTAAACGGGATGGGACCTACACAGATGACAGCAAGGAAATGAGTGAGCTACTAAAGTCCCAGTATGACTCAGTTTTTAGCGAGCCGCTAACCAGACTGAAAGTCGAAAACCTAAATGAATTTTTTATGACAGTGCCACATAACTTGATAGACGCAAACCTATTTGAGATTATCCTGATGCCAAATGACTTCGAAGAGGCGATAAATGACATGCCAATGCCCTCCGCCCCAGGCCCAGACTCATGGAACTCCTGTTCATCAAGAACTGCAAGAAGCCCCTATCACGCGCTTTTAACATCCTACGGAGAGGGAGCATGGACAGTGGGGTCATCCCGCAGTTACTAAAAACAACAGACATAGCCCCACTCCACAAAGGGGGCAGTAAAGCATTGACAAAGAACTACAGACCAATAGCGCTAACATCCATATCATAAAAATATTTGAAAGGGTTCTAAGAAGCAAGATCGCCACTTATCTAGATACCTGTGGAAAATATTGGGTATTTTCCCGAAAGGTTATACTCTACCTGGAGACCTGGAGTCTACCTGGAGAGAATTCCAGGGGTCAACGCCCCCGCGGCCCGGTCTGTGACCAGGCCTCATGTTGGACCAGAGCCTGATCAACCATGCTGTTACTGCTGGCCGCACGCAGTCCAACGTACGAACCACAGCCCGGCTGATCAGGTACCGACTTGAGGTGCCTGTCCAGTGCCTGCTTGAAGACAGCCAGGGGCTTGTTGGTAATCCCCCTGATGTATGCTGGGAGGCAGTTGAACAATCTTGGGCCCCTCACACTTATTGTGTTGTCCCTCAACGTGCTAGTGGCACCCTGCTCTTCATTGGGGATGTTACATCGCCTGCCGAGTCTTTTGCTTTCGTACGGAGTGATTTTTGTGTGCAAGTTTGGTACTAAGCCCTCGAGAATTTTCCATGTGTATATAATAATGTATCTCTCCCGCCTGCGTTCTAGAGAGTACAGGTTTAGGAACTTCAAGCGTTCCCAGTAGTTGAGGTGGTTTATCGCACTTATGCGTGCGGTGAAGGTTCTCTGCATATTTTCAAGGTCAGCAATTTCACCCGCCTTGAAAGGTGCAGTTAGTTTTCAGCAATATTCCAGCCTAGATAGAACAAGCGATCTGTAAAGTGTCAACATGGGCTTGGCATCCCTGGTTTTGAAGGTTCTCATTATCCATCCTGTCATTTTTCGAGCAGATGCAATTGCTACATTGTTATGGTCCTTGAAGGTGAGATCCTCTGACATGATCACTCCCAGGGCTTTGACATTAGTTTTTCGCTCTATTGTGTGGTTGGAATTAGTTTTTTACTCCGATGAGATTTTAATTTCTTCACGTTTTCCGTATCTGAGTAATTGAAATTTCTCATCATTGAACTTCATATTGTTTTCTGAAGCCCATTTAAAGATTTGGTTTATGTCTGCTTGGAGTCTTGCAGTGTCTTCAACGGTGGACACTGTCATACAGATTCGGGTGTCATCTGCAAAGGAAGACACAGCACTGTGGCTTATATCCCTGTCAATGTCTGATATGAGGATGAGGAATAGGATGGGAGCAAGTACTGTGCCTTGTGGAACAGAGCTTTTCACAGTAGCTGCCTCAGACTTTACTCTGTTGACTACTACTCTTTGTGTTCTACGTGTTAGGAAATTATAGATCCATCTACGAACTTTTCCTGTTATGCCTTTATCACGCATTTTGTGTGCTATTACACCATGGTCACACTTGTCAAAGGCTTTTGCAAAATCTGTGTATATAACATCTGCATTCTGTTTATCTTCTAGAGCATCCAGGACCTTGTCGTAGTGGTCCAGTAGTTGGGACAGACAGGAGCGGCCTGCTCTAAACCCATGCTGTCCTGGGTTGTGCAATTGATGGGTATCAAGATGGGTGGCGATCTTGCTTCTTAGAACCCTTTCAAAGATTTTTATGATATGGGACGTTAGCGCAATTGGTCTGTAGTTCTTTGCTATTGCTTTACTGCCCCCTTTGTGGAGCGGGCTATGTCTGTTGTTTTTAGTAGCTGCGGGACGATCCCAGTGTCCATGCTCCCTCTCCATAGGATGTTAAAAGCATGTGATAGGGGCTTCTTGCAGTTCTTGATGAACACGGACTTCCATGAGTTTGGGCCTGGAGAAGAGTGCATGGGCATGTCGTTTATTGCCTTTTCGAAGTCATTTGGCGTCGTGGTGATGTCAGAAAGGCATGCGTCTGTCAAATTCTGTGGCACTCTCATAAAAAATTCATTTAGGTTTTCGATTTTCAGTCTGGTTAGGTGGCTCCTAAAACTGAGTCATACTGGGACTTAAGTAACTCACTCATTTCCTTGTTGTTATCTGTGTAGGACCCATCCCGTTTAAATAGGGGCCCAATACTGGTTGTTGTTCTCGACTTTGATTTTGCATAGGAAAAGAAATACTTTGGGTTTCTTTCAATTTCATTTATGGCTTTTAGTTCTTCCCGTGTCTCTTGATTCCTGTAAGATTCCTTTAGTTTTAATTCAATGTTTGCTATTTCTCTGACTAGTGTCTCCCTACTTATTTCAGAGATATTAGCCTCCTGTAGCTCTGTTATTCTTTGCCTTCGCCTGTATGGGGAGCGCCTCTCTCTTCTAGTTTGCATCTTCTCCTCCTTTTCCTTAAAGAATTTGCCTTGAGCAAACCTCGAGTACCACAGAGTTAATTTGTTCTAGACATGGGTTGGGATCCGTGATGCTTAGGCAATCTTCCCAGTTTATATCATTTAGGACTTGGTTTACTTGGTCCCACCTTATGTTTTTGTTTTGAAGTTGAATTTGGAGAAAGCTCCCTTGCGGCTGATCACATTTTGTTGATCTGGGGCTCCCCGCATGCATGTCTGGACCTCTATTATGTTGTGATCTGAGTATATTGTTTTGATATGATGACATTTCGTATCAGATCATCATTGTTGGTGAAATGAGGTCCAGCGTATTCTCTAATCTTGTGGACTCCACTATTTGCTGGTTTAAGGTGAACTTGGTGCAGAGATTTAAAAGTTCATGCATGTGTGAATTTTCATCTGAGCTGCCTCCTGGTGTTATCTCTGCTACCACATTGTTTGCAATGGTCCTCCATTTAGGTGCCTGAGGTTGAAATCCCCAGTAGCAAGATGTTGGGGGCAGGGGCTGGAAGATTTTCCAGACAATGGTCAATTTTCAAAGCTGTTCCTGGAATTGTTGGGACGTTGCATCCGGGGCTTGTAGACAATTACAATGACCAGGTTTTGATTCTCGACCTTTATTGCTAATACTTCAACTACATCATTTGAGGCATTTAGTAGTTCTGAACATATAAGTGACTGTGATATACAGGCCAACCCCCTTTTGCCTGTTCACTCTGTCACACCTGTATAGGTTGTTGCCCGGGAACCATATTTCATTGTCCAAGTGATCTCTTATGTGGGTCTCTGTGAAAGCCCGAACATAGCATTTGACTCTGTAAGCAGTCCACGAATATAAGGTACCTTGTTGTTTGTTGCTGGCTTTAGACCCTGTATGTAGTTGGATTGGTTGTATGGGGGGAAGGGAGTCTTTTTTTTCTGTCTCTAATATGTGTTGTAATGGAGTGGAGGCCACTGACTGTGATTCCACTCCAGAAATTATTTCAGTTGGTGTACAATTTCTGTCATTTCCTGCCAGCTTTTTTATGGGGCCAACCCTGAGACCATAAGGCTCATCAACAAGCTGTTGCCTCTCGAGGTCCCCATGGTGGGGCCTGGACAGGTGAAGTTAGACCAAAGTCTGCCCAACCAGAGCGTCCAGACGACCCGTCGAACTGCGCTTGAGTCCAGAGCTCACTGGGAGGGCTTGCGGGAGGCCGATTTGATATAGACTTAACTTCTACCTTCGCCGGTGGGAGGATGTGGAAACTTTTTGAGTCGCTCAAGTTCCACAGGGTAAGTGAGCCATATTGGAGCCTTAAACATACCACGGATAGGTCCTCAGAGTTTATGAACCCAACACCCACCCAAACAAACACAGTAGTTGGCGGAGGTAGAGAGATCACACATATTAATTGATAGATTTACTCTCCTAGGGAAGGCCTAGGTAAGTTTGTACAGTTAGTAACTAATATTAGGATTATTGAGGCAACTTTAGATATTAATAATGTAGCTCTAGCACCTTAACATAGGTAGTTTTAGGGCCCAATAGACGAACATTGGGTTATATAGGCCAAAGAGAAATGGCAATCCCATGCTGAGGTCAAGCAGTGTGGGACTCACAATGGTGACCTGCATTCTTCTCAGACTAGACTTCAACGAGTGAACAAGTGCTGCGACCAGGGCAGCATTCCCCACGTGACTCCCAACATCTGTCCTGGGGACTCGGAGGAGACATCCCGAAGTACTGTGGATATCTTTCTCCATCAGACCCATTACAGTAAGATTATAACTTCCTTTCTCTCAGTATGTATCTGGCCAGTTTTCTGGGGAGACGTTAGTGAGTTTATCTGTGGGTCTCAAGCAGACGGACGCTATTAAATTGGTATGTACCAGCGTCGTCTCTTAAGTTCAAGTCTGGAAGCTAGTGTCCCATACTGCTTAGATATTGCTTAGAGGATAACCCCCTTTGATTTTGAGATTTCTGAGTTAGGGCAAGACACTAATACCACTTGAATCTTGCAGAATTAAGTCTTTCCAGCACACGTCTTTCAAGGGAGAGTCCATAGAGGACTAAAGCTTAGGAATTTGGAAGACAGAGAGACATATTCTACACCATCAAGTAAGTTAAACCCCTTGTTAGTCGTGCATGTAGGTGGGAATTCTTTCGTCCGCAGTCAGCTAGAAATTTTGTCCATAAGCCACTTGTAAGTCTGAGAGAAGCGTCTCAGAGTGTCGGTGTCAATAGTGCTTGCCAGAGGGCAGCTCACACACCTCTACTAGTTTTACCACATTTCTTGATCTAAAATCTGCATTTGATATCCTGAACAGAACTGTTATACTACATGAACTAGCCAAAATGAATATTGGTGGTAGCCTACTCTGCTGGATAATAGGATACCTGTCAAACAGAGTATCCTCTGTCCTCTACCAAGGCTTTAGAAGCGAGTCTAAAGAAATGTCCCTAGGTACACCGCAGGGAGGAGTTCTCAGTCCCATGCTATTTAATATTCTGATTAATGCCCTCCTAAATGCTCTACCTGCCTCACCTAAACATATAGCTATAAGCTATGCTGATGACATCATGATCCATACAACAGGGCATAAAAAGATGAGTTCCGTTCTTAATGAAGTTCAAGCAATTTGCAATTGACTAGGCCTCATAATATCTTCCTCTAAAACAAAGATATTAACAAGCAAACGACATCCCCACCCATCTATTTGCAGGGTGAAACCATTAGCTACGTTAAAACTTACATATATCTTGGTGTAGATGTACCCTTTACCAAATCTACTATACCACAACTAAATAAAAATGCAAAGATAGACTAAATGCTCTTAAAGCTGTTGCTGGCTACAACCCCAACTATGGTGCTAATGTGAGAATCACTGAGAATGATGTACATAGCCTATATTAGGTCCTTAATTGATTATGCTGCTCCCATGTTGATATTAGCTCGAGAAAGTTCTCTCCGACCCTTGGAGTTAATGCAAAATGAAGCTTCAGAATTATTCTTGGCTGTCCCAAATCTACAAAGGTTCTTAATATGAGGAAGGAGCTTGGTATTACTAGTATCAGTGATAGGATTGTTGAGATTAACACTGTACTTGGTATTAGAATGTTAAGAAATAGACAGACACTGTCACAATGAATCTTACTAAATGTCTAGAAGTAAATACTCACAGATCTAAATGGATTGTGAAAACATGCAATTACATTAAGTTTTACAACCTGCATCACTGTAGGCAACAAGAGCATTTCACCCCTCCATGGAAGATGTGTTCATTTAATATCACATACCTGCAAGTCCCTCCCAAGAAGCTCATTGCTAGTAATCCCTTCCTTAAATCACTTGTTAAAGCAACTGCTCAAGAAGAAATTTATCGCCTAGCTGGTAGTAATAAGTTATCTCAAGTTATATACACTGATGGATCTAAACAGGAGTCTTCTGGCAGGGCTGCATCTGCTCTGGTTGCCACCTCCTAGTTAAGAACAATAATAATTCTTTTGAACTAGGCATAAGAATTAACAATGGGCGTCTACACTGCAAACTGAATTGTTTGCAATCCTTATGCACTAAAGCTAACTTATGACACTGAGCTTGACTCTATCATCATTACTGATTCTATGTCATCATTGAAGGCTCTTGACTCATATAATGACTCTAACAGCATGCTCATTGGAGAAGCCAGGTATAGATACTCAAAATCCGGGACAAAGGAATTAAAGTACATTTGCTATGGATTCCGTCACACATTGGATTACTCCTTCATGATAAAGTTGATATGTTAGCCAAGAAGAGCACCCATAAGGAGAATGTAGAATATAACTTTGGTATATCTGTGTCTAGCATTAGGAATAATATTAGGAGATAAATAAATAATGAAAATGATAGCTATAGGAATGCAGTTAGAAGCCTGAGTAGATCTATAACCCACTATGATAACATGAATGTAGATAAGTATGTTTATGGAGCAACTTGCAATGTGAACAGACTGACTGATGTTGTAGTGGCCAGGCTTCGGCTTGGGTACAAGTACTTCTGGCAGTTTGGGAGATACACAGATGATGATCAAACTAAATGCAAATTATGTGATCAGGCATATGGTCACTGTCTTGAACACTATGTGCTGAATTGTCCACTTATTAAGGAATATAGAGATAGACAGTATAATAACCTATGTGACATGTCAAGATATCTTATTAGTGAAGGTAGGATACCACTTATTCTAAGCAAATTTCTAAATTTGCTTGTAACAGATAAGTGAACTGTAGATATAAATCCAAATCTAATTTCCATGAACGTGCCTATCTGTGCTCATGATAATGCGAGAACAGATGGGCATGTTTGTGGAGCAACTTACAATGTGAACAGACTGACTGATGTTGTAGTGGCCAGGCTTAGGCTTGGCTACAGGTACTTCTGGCAGTTTGGGAGACACACAGATGATGATCAAACTAAATGCAAATTATGTGATCAGGCATATGGTCACTGTCTTGAACACTATGTGCTTAATTGTGCACTTATTGAGGAATATAGAGATAGACAATATAATAACCTATGTGACATGTCAAGATATCTTATTCATGAAATAAGATACCTGCTTGTAACAGATAATTGAAATGTAGATATAACCCAAATGTACAATTGTTAACCCTTTGGGGCCTAGTGCCTATGCCTTTTGTGTATCCATATGCTCTTGCGCTACCGTCCACAGGATGGATATGGGGTGCACAATAAACTAGCCACTTCGGTGGCAAAATCTAAAAAATCTATGTGGCATGGTTATTTTCCTGTCCAACAATTAGAACTTTGCATTTGTCTATAATAAACTGCATCTACTCCACTATTCAAATCATCCTGGGTGCTCTAATGTCCTCATTAGAATGAATTTGGGACGCCCTATTTTGGTGTCATCACAAATTTCTTATATCGCTATTTTTTCCCCTCATCTATGTCGTTTATGTAAATTATGAACAAAGGGGTACATCACCACTTTTATGTACCCCCCTTTTCCTTTGCCCTTTTGTCAACTATCCTCTACCCAGGGAATTTTTTTTCCCCCCTATTCCGTGTGTTTAAATTTTTCCCCAATAGCCTCTGATATGGAACTCTATCGGAAGCCTTACTGAATCCATATACCAATATCATATTCATTACCATGATCTACCTCCCCAAACACCTTGTGAAAAAGTTAGTAAATTGTAAGACAGGAATGCCTTTGTAAAAAAACCCTGTAATTCATTAATCAATTTATGCATTCCAAGATGGCTACAATTGTTCAATTGATTCCCCTAAATTTTTTCCTTTTGGAGGTAAGGCTATTGGTCATAGTTCGAACTAAAGACCTGTCACTTGCCTTGTAAAAGGATTACATTTGCCATTTTACCTCTTGTCGGCACATAATAGAGTGTGCTCTAAAAAACAAACTGGGTGGGGGGTGCCATATTAGAAAGATGGGTTGCCTAACAAGTTTTGGTCATAATTTTAAATCGCCATTAGCGGAACACCGTAAGGCTAAACGCCATAAACAGGGCCCCTACTGTACTTGACATTCAAACAATTTTCCGAATAAATTTGTTATAACTTAGAGCCAATTTAAAAAACGCCCACTGTAAACATATTTTTAAAAATTTAAAATTTTTTTTTTAAAAAAAACCCTAAGCATTTTTTAAAAGGTTTAAAAATTGTAAAAAATAACAGCCAACATAAATTACAATTAACTAACCAAATTCGTGGAAACTCGACATATGAGCAGCTCCCCCCTGAACAATTTGTAAATGTATTTCTGTGTGCTTTTTCAAGTGTATTTTGGGGTCGAAATGGGTTAATCTAATTTAAATTTGTCCTTTGGGAACAAATTCGTTTGGTATCGGCATTTAACAGCCTTCTGAAATGAATTAAACTCGTAACCCGAGGGAC
>WNWK01030425.1:0-23522 GCA_009830355.1 Cherax destructor
TAAGCGTACTAAAGTGGCCTGGAAACTCTCCTGACCTTAACCCAACAGTAAATCTATGGACAATAACCAAACTTAGGATCATCAAACAGGACTGTTCAACTGTGGAGAAACTAATTGCTGCTGTTATTAGGACATTGTACCACGACGAAGAACTTGCCAAAATATGTTCAACATTGGTCGATTCTATGGCAAAGCGTGTAGCAATGCTTATAAAAGCAAAGGGTAGTGCATGTGTATTTATTCTTAGTTCATTGATATTATTGCAATATCAGAGCCCGAGTTCAACATGGCCTCAGACATGCCTCATGCAAGGCTATAAATTATTCCACAGAAATAGGGTTAACAGGAAGGGTGGTGGAATGGCGATGTGTAATTTAAAATGTCGCATTAAACATGATATAAAAGCGGAAACAACGGGTGCTGAACCTGTTTGGCTAAAGTTTCTAGAGGGACGTGAAAAGTTAATCCTGGGTATGATTTACAACTTGTAAGAAATAAAGTTACAGGCAAAAAAAAAAAAAAGTCGCTATTACTTTAATTTGGACATAGAGTGACAAACCTAACTTTAATTTAACTTAATCAAGCCAAATCTACCTTAACCTAATCTAGCCTAACTTAATCTAGCCTCACCTACTCAAGTCTCACCTAATTTAGCCTAACCTAAAATAGTCTAACGTAACCTAACCTAATCTAACCTAACCTAATCTTATTGTACCAAATTTATTCTAAGTCTTTTTTTCCAGTGACTTTCCCGTGATTTTTTTACTGTGATTTTTTCCTGTGACATTTTTTTGCTGACTCTTCTTAGCAATATTTTATTTTCTCTCACTGGTTTACAGATCGTCAAGCCTATACAATTAGCAAGGCATCTAAATACGACAATGCTACATAAATGGGATGTTTTAACTTCAGCCAAATTGATTGGAGCAATTTCTCCGGAAATCTCTAATCTATTGACTCTCTAGATACGGACCAGCATTGTTTTTTTTTTAATTATGACAGAACTAACTAGACGAAATAACCTGCTTGACTTGGTTCTTACTAACAAGGAATTTATAATTAATGATCTTAAGGTTAAAGAAAAAAGCTATCACAAATCACTTAGTTTCGTTATCTTATGTAAATTCCCTAATTGCTCTAATCAAGTCAAGTTCCCCGAAATTGGTTCAGTCGATTTTGTGGGGATGTGGGATTATCTATGTGGAGTGGACTGGTGTGACCTGACAAGTGATTATTCTGTTATTCTGTGGAGCAGGTACCTGGATATGGTTGCAAATTCGACATTTTTCAATGCATATTACATGCTGACCAGGCAAAATATGTTCCATATATCGAAATTAGATCAAACAAAAATGACCCTAAATGGACAACTAATAGATTACAACATCTCATAGGTCAAAAGAGATATATTTAGAGGAGAATCAAAAGAAGAGAGAGATATACTTAGAGAACAAATACATTCAAGAAAAACCATAAAAGAAGTAAGAAAAGCCAAATGAATTATAAAATTAAAGTCACAAGGGAATCAATAACCAATCTGTATATAGAAGTAAAATTACGAAGATGGATCTCTTAACTGTCAGTGACAAAGAAATGTGTACAAACTTTAACAATAATTTCCTCTGTTTTATTACGCAGGAAGACACTAGTAAAATTCCAGAAATCATTAATTATATTGGTAAGGACGAAAATAAGATCAAAGTAATTATTGACATGGTTCTCACACAAATAGATAAATTAAAACCAAACGAATCATCAAGCGCTGATGAACTGTTCTCAGGAGTTATAAAGGAATGTATGGAGGAACTTAGCAAACCACCAGCTAGTCTTTAAACACATCACTACAAACTGGAATAATGTTGGATGAATGTAAACTGGAATATATTATACCTATCTACACAGTGGGAGATAGCATGACCTCTATTGAAGCTGCTTTCTGCAATTGTCTGTCACCACTCCTCGGCTTTGCACCATTGTCTCTATCAATTTTTTACAAGGTCTAATTTGTCAGGCATGAATCATTTGAGACTATTTACTAGCTCATTAATATTTACAAAACATATTCCCCCTAAGCAGAACACAGCTACCATCTAGGTCTGCCACCCAGCCTGAGCAGCACCTCTGCTAACCCTTTATGCTGTATATGCTCTGTATACCTTGAGAGGGTTTCGGGGATCAACGCCCCTTCATGAGCGATACGTCTCCTTAATAAATGACCTAAGTACAACATATGTGTCTTTCTTACATACTTGTCGGTGATAATAACTACTTGTAACCTCGGCTGAACTCTTGTTACTTGTACTTATTTTAATAAAGCAAAGTAATCAGCTTTATTATGTACACTTTGGTACTACTGTCTTGGCTTCAGATTTCTATGACCATGATTCCTCAAGTCTTTTCACATTCTCTTTGAACAGCCTTTAAATTACCTGGTTCATAAGCGTGAACGTTATTTTCAATCCCAGGAGTTACGACTTTGCACTTCTCCACAATGGATCCTTCTCAGTATTCGCTTCATACTCTCACAAAACAGTAACTAAAAGCATAACTAACCTGAGCTTGTCCATGTGACTTGTTTCCCCAAAATCCCCTGGATCACTTGCAGCAGTAAGGATAGAGCCAGCAAGACCATAGTGATGGATGATCCTATGAAGCTGTAGTATTCTTGGTATTGAAGGATCTTTTTTGTCTGTGGGTGATGAAGAGTTGAGGGTTGTGGTGAAAAGGACATGAAGAATTTTATTTGAGAGTATATTTGAGAAAGGTTTCTCCCACCAGGGGATTTTATCAGAGTAATTCGAGTAAATATGGCACAGGATGGCGAAGTGTTTCTCATAAGTTAATGGTATTATAATTCTTTAAGTAAGGAGTTCAATAGTTCACAAAGAAATTGTAAAACTGATAAAACAACACAATGGCAAAATGCAAACCCTTACTGAGACGTTTCGTTTGTAGACCAAACCTTTTGTCTTAGGCGAAATGTTGCCTCAGTAAAGGCTTCCATTCAACCTTAGTGCTTTTTTTTTTAATCTAATGAATAGTTGAGAAAAATTTACGTAGCTGACGGAACTATAATTACAGGACTGTCAGCAATCTATATTTCAGGAAAAGTGATTATATACCTTGCAAAATTGAGGATCCCAAAAATTGGGTGTGGTGGACAGGTTGGTAACTTGAGGAGTGTGAGTAGTGAGTGAGAGGTGGCGAGCTTCAAGACTCCGCTCAGACTGAACTCTAGCTTTGTTCCAGCGACTCACCCATATAAGAATCAATATTCAGTGTATATTAGATCAGGAGATGCATGAGCAAGTGTGTGTGTATTTGCCTGATGTAGACAAATAAAAAGAATTGTAAGAAGAATTTTAAAAAGAGCAAATAAGAACAGAGGAACACTGGCGAAGGCTTCACACATTTACTAACCTATCATATTTCGTGAAATCGTAACAACTCGATTGCAAACAAACCATGACTGAGTGGATTACGCACTGGTCTGGAGTTTTAGGACACACTTGCCATAGGTTCAAACCTCACCCGTTCCGTGGTTTTGTCCAACCTAGATTCTAAACTGCCCAAAATGTCTCAGCTTCGATGACTCTTCAGTGATTTTACAAAGATATTAGAAATAACTGATTTCAAAGAAGGTTCGTCAGCTTTAAGAAACGGGTTGGAGAATGTGTGGTGAGGCGAGTGCTTTTATTTTCCTTTATTAAGGTGAGGGAGCGCTAAACCCTTAAAAGGTTTTATGTATATATATATATATATATATATATATATATATATATATATATATATAATATATATATATAATATATATATATAATATATATATATATAAATTATATATATATAATATATATATATATATATATATATATATATATATATATATATATATATATATATATATATATATATGCAAAATGATCACAGTAAACATGTGATATCACAATATGCAAGACAACCACTATTTACATATATATATATAAATTATTTTATATATATATATATATATATATATATATATATATATATATATATATATATATATATATATATATATATACATATATTTACCAGGCAGAAGTGAAGGAGGGGGGTTTCAAGGAGTCTCCCTGTTTGTAAATGTATATACAATTTTGTGTCACTAATAGCAATGTGCTAGTGAGCTAATGTGAACTGGAGTGTAGTGGTTTTTTGGAGTAGATTGTAAGTTATATAGGTTACTCATTATTATATTAGATATATTTTTGTATAGGTGAGTAGTAGTAGGCTTTTCTTCTGTATGGCTCGGAAGTAGATACTTCCGGTCCGCCCCAACTTCCGATCACCCCAACCCCCCACTTCCGGTCGGTCCAACCCCCACTTCCGGAATGTGAAATGTTGTGGGATATGAGTGAAAAATGTTAGTGGATATTAAAACGTCTGAAAATTTGTGTTATCCTGGGTTAAGTATCGTTGGGTTGTAAGGTGTGTGAGTGAGGTGAAGGAGTGTGAGGTGGCTTGTACATGGTAGAATAGTGAATTTGTGACTTAGGAAGTTTGTCTTGCCTTGGTGTGTGATCTTAGATAATGGTAATCATGGAGTTGGTGAACATGAAACATGTGTAATGTTTTTCCCTTTGTTGATTTTAGTCAATGACTTTGTATTATCTGAAACGTGGAATATTGTGTCTTTATTCTGTTGTCTGAAAATGTATATGTATTGCCCGTATGGGGACGTTTTATTGTATTATCAGAAATTTGTTGTATTGAAATTTAAAAAAAATTAAATGATGAAAAAAAATGTTTATTAATGTTATCCTGTTTTAACTTGTTAGTCTTAGCTCATTTAACTTAGGAAATAATATTGCCCCAAAGGGGGAATCTTACCATACCTCAGAGGAATTGAAAATCCCTCTAAAATTTGTAAAAGTTGGTCTTTAAAGGTTAGGGGGATGAAGTCAAAATTCGAAAAATGAAATATTTTCAACATTCTCGAAAAGGGTAAATCTGACAACTCTGTAAAACTTGATCCCATGAGATGGAGGTCTTGATCAGAGGGTCTTACCATGCCCTATAGGGGTAAAGTAAAAAAAAATCGAAAAAAAAATGAAAATTTGAAAAAATGAAAATTCGAAAAAAAATCGAAAATTTGAAAAAAAAATTGTAAATTCGAAAAAAATGAAAATTTGAAAAAAAAAAAAAATGAAAATTCGAAAAAAATTGAAAATTCGAAAAAAATGAAAATTCGAAAAAAATCAAAATGTGAAAAAAAAAGTTTGAAATTTTTTTTTAAAAAAATTTAAAAAAAATCGGGGACGGGCGAAGGGGGGCGCGGGGGGAGGGGGGGCGTTGGCGTTTCCAGGGGCGGGCAGGAGGGTCATTAGCACATAGGTGTGAAAAAAAAGAGACCGGAAGTGGGGGTTGGGCAGACCGGAAGTGGGGGGTTGGGTGACCGGAAGTTGGGGCAGACCGGAAATATCTACTTCCGAGCCATACAGAAGAAAAGCCTACTACTGTGAGTTTGTATCCTTCCTAACACTATATTTGTACTCATGCTTCATAATTTGTATGAGTGCATGCTGGCCCTAGAGTGGCTGTGTTTTTTTCAGTGTAATTTAAATGCCCCTAGACAGCAGATTGAGCAGCCATTTAGGAGCCAGGACCTTTTTATTTAAGTTACGATATCGAAATCGTAACAGTGTACATAAGCAAGAGTTCATTGCATCTGTTCAAGTTTACAATTTGTCAGCTAAGAATTTTGGGATCCATGTTGAACTGAGAATCAAAATTAAAAATGGGATTACATTACAAATTGTCATTCTAACATTTGTCAGTGTAATGTTACTATAATTAACTTAGGAGACCGAGCTTCACTCTATGATAATGATATTTTGTTTTGAATGAATATATTTATCACGCATAATGATTACCATCATGATCACTTTATCTCAAAAAATCTCACCCCTAGAGGAAGGTGCCTTGATGCCGGTAAAAAGGGAAGGGAGGGTTGTATACAAGCCTCCGGATGCAATGTCCCAACAATTCCAGGAACAGCTTCTGAAAATTGACCACTGTCTGTAAAATCTTCCAGCTCCTGCCCCCAACATCTTGATCCTGGGGGACTTCAACCTAAGGCACCTAAAATGGAGGAATATTGCAAATAATTTTGTAGCAGAGATGCCACCAGGAGGCAGCTCAGATAAAAACTCACAAACACACGATCTTTTAAATCTCTGCTGACCTTGAAAATGTGCAGAGAACCTTCACCGCACGCATAAGTGCGATAAACCACCTCAACTACTGGGAACGCTTGAAGTTCCTAAACCTGTACTCTCTAGAACGCAGGCGGGAGAGATACATTATTATATACACATGGAAAATTCTCGAGGGCTTAGTACCAAACTTGCACACAAAAATCACTCCCTACGAAAGCAAAAGACTCGGCAGGCGATGTAACATCCCCCCAATGAAGAGCAGGGGTGCCACTAGCACGTTGAGGGACAACACAATAAGTGTCAGGGGCCCAAGATTGTTCAACTGCCTCCCAGCATACATCAGGGGGATTACCAACAAACCCCTGGCTGTCTTCAAGCAGGCACTGGACAGGCACCTCAAGTCGGTACCTGACCAGCCAGGCTGTGGTTCGTACGTTGGACTGCGTGCGGCCAGCAGTAACAGCCTGGTTGATCAGGCTCTGGTCCAACAGGAGGCCTGGTCACAGACCGGGCCGCGGGGGCGTTGACCCCTGGAATTCTCTCCAGGTAGACTCCAGGTAAACCAGCAAATAATAGAGCCTACAAGATTGGACAATACGCTGGACCTCATCTTCATTAACAATGATGATCTGATACGAAATGTCATCATATCAAAAACAATATACTCAGATCACAATATAATAAAAGTCCAGACATGTATGCGGGGGTCCCCAGACCGATAAAATATGATCAGTCATGATGGAGCTTCACCAAATTCAACTTCAATAACAAAAACATAAGGTGGGAACAAGTAAACCAAGTCCTAAATTATATAAACTGGGAAGATAGCCTAATCATTACAGATCCTAACCTATGTCTAGAACAAATTAACTCTGTGGCACTTGAGGTTTGCTCAAGGCAAATTCCCTTAAGGAAAAGGAGGAGAAGATGTAAACTAGAAAGAGAAAGGCGCTCCCTATACAGGCGAAGGCGAAGAATAACAGAGTGGCTACAAGAGGCCAATATATCTGAAATACGTAGGGAGACACTGGTCAGAGAAATAGCAAACATCGAACTAAAACTAAAGGAATCTTACAGGAATCAAGAAATGTGGGAAGAACTAAAAGCCATAAATGAAATTGAAAGAAACCCAAAGTATTTCTTTTCTTATGCCTAATCAAAGTCAAGAATAGCATCCAGTACTGGGCCCCTACTTAAACGGGATGGGTCCTACACAGATGACAGCAAGGAAATGAGTGAGCTACTAAAGTCCCAGTATGACTCAGCTTTTAGTGAGCCGCTAACCAGACTGAAAGTCGAAGACCTAAATGAATTTTTAATAAGAGTGCCAAAGAACCTGATAGACACAAACCTATCTGACATTATCCTGACGCCAAATGACTTCGAAGAGGCGATAAATGACATGCCCATGCACTCCGCCCCAGGCCCAGACTCATGGAACTCCGTGTTCATCAAGAACTCCAAGAAGCCCCTATCACTTGCTTTTAACATCCTATGGAGAGGGAGTATGGACACTGGGGTCATCCCGCAGTTACTAAAAACAACAGACATGGCCCCACTCCACAAAGGGGGCAGCAAAACATTGGCAAAGAACTACAGACCAATAGTGTTAACATCCCATATCATAAAAATCTTTGAAAGGGTTCTAAGAAACAAGATCGCCACTCATCTAGATACCCATCAATTACACAACCCAGGGCAGCATGGGTTTAGAGCAGGTCGCTCCTGTCTGTCCCAACTACTGGACCACAATGACAAGGTCCTGGATGCTTTAGAAGACAAACAGAATGCAGATGTTATATACACAGACTGCTAAAACCTTTGACAAGTGTGACCATGATGTAATAACACACAAAATGCGTGATAAAGGAATAACAGGAAAAGTTGGCAGATGGATCTATAATTTCCTAACAAATGGAACAGAAAGATTAGCAGTCTGAGGCAGCTACGGTGAAAAGCTCTGTTCCACAAGGCACAGTACTCGCTCCCATCTTGTTCCTCATCCTCATATCGGGCATAGACAGGGATGTAAGCCACAGTGCAGTGTCTTCCTTTGCAGATGACACCCGAATCTGCATGATAGTGTCCACCATTCAAGACACTGCAAGACTCCAAGCAGACATCAACCAAATCTTTAAATGGGCTGCAGAAAACAATATGAAGTTCAATGATGAGAAATTTCAATTACTCCGATATGGAAAACGTGAGGAAATTAAAATTTCATCGGAGTATAAAACAAATTCCAACCACACAATAGAGCGAAAAGCTAATGTCAAAGACCTGGGAGTGATCATGTCTGCGATAAACCACCTCAATTACTAGGAACCCTTGAAGTTCCTAAACCTGTACTCCCTAGAACGCAGGCGGGAGAGATACATTATTATATACACTTGGAAAATCCTAGAGGGATTAGCACCAAACTTGCACACGAGAGTCACTCCCTACGAAAGCAAAAGACTCGACAGACGATGCAACATCCCCCCAATGAAAAGCAGGGGTGCCACTAGCACGTTGAAGACAACACAATAAGTGTCAGGGGCCCAAGACTGTTCAACTGACTCCCATCGTCCATAAGAGGGATTACCAATAGACCCCTGGCTGTCTTCAAGCAGGCACTGGACAGGCACCTAAAGTCGGTACCTGACCAGCCTGGCTGTGGTTCGTACCTCGGACTGCGTGCGACCAGCAGTAACAGCCTGGTTGATCAGGCTCTGATCCACCATGAAGCCTGGTCACAGACAGGCCCGCGGGGGCGTCGACCCCCGAAACTCTCTGCAGGTAAACTCCAGGTAACACTTAAGGTGCGCTTATTGTCAGCATATAGTAGCATTCAACACTAATTGGCATATTATATTTTTCTTGATATGAAGCGCTAAATCCTCAGGGTTCATGCAGCGAAATGGGATTCAGTCATATTTAATCCCAGGAAGGGTGGATATATACAGCTGGGTTTCGATTATTCGAATAATGAATCCCGTGAAGTGTTTGCATTATTCGAAGTTATAATTATATGTAAAATATAGTAATTGGTTCCATCTGGATGGAAATATGCAATGAAATTTTTTAGACAAGGTTTTTTATTCTATTTATTAAGATAACATAACAGCAAAGGATAAGAAAAAATGTATATCCGATTCAAGTTTATCACAAACAAAATAATAGAGTATAGTTGTAAAAGGCAAAATTTAAAAAAAAAATATCGTACCTGATACGATGAAAGCGTCATTATTGTTTAAAATATTTTAGGAGCACAGGCTCAACACTCTTCTTTCTTTAAATCTTCACACAACTCTCGTGGTTTATCTAAAAGATCATCATCAATCAATTCTTCCGAGTGTAAATCAAACAATTCCTGGACATAGTCACTTTCTAGTTTATCAAGACTAAGTTTTCTTTCAATGTTTTCCATTTCTCTAATAACACAAACTGTTTTTGAGAGACTAAACCTTCGAAATTGTTTGCTCAACTTGGGTGAATGCGTTTCCCCACCAGAGGGACGTTGCTTGCAGTTATTGGTAGCCAAGCATGGCTCAATATTTTTGATTGCATCTTTGATAAAAAATTTCCAGAAGTCAGTTAAGGAAATTGCATCGTCTTCTGTAGTTTTAGTAGTCGCAATTTAATTTTTTTCCTTACGTAGTAGGCCTTAAATGTTACTTACAATGGTTCCTAGGTCCATCCATCCATTGGCTGCTGTAGCAGTGGTGGTGGTCAGCATCATTTATACAGCATTTACTGTTTCATCATATGGACTAACCAAATATAATATATCTTCTTCTTCATATACGAAATTGTCACAGTATATATGGCATCTGTAAACTATATTTTTCTCATTGTCTAGTAATTGTATAAACTAATTTTAAGGCATGTAAATTACTCCAATGAAAATTGTATCCTGTACTCCACTTTACTTAAATATAGTTGTTTGTTTATTTTGTAACAATAATTAATTTCGTCGAAGATTTGCTTTTTATCGGAATTAGGAACAATGGCCTAAGAACTAGGCCCTAAGAGTACATATGGATAATAATGTTTCCCATATTGTCATTCTTTTATCTGACACGTTCATATTTTGGGATGCTTAGAATTTCCGGTATGATATTTTAATACAGATGCCTGGAAGCTGTGCTAATCCAAACACATAATACAATCCAACATAATCAAGGAGCCATCGGATGGACGGCACATTGAGTCATTAAAACCTTCACAATAACTTAACATGTAACCATCATAAATATTTACTATATCAAGTGGTTTTATACCAGACGCTTATTAAATTACTAACTCTCCATTGTAATCAAATCAACTGAATTGCCTCGCCAAGATGCAGTCCAGGAGATGAATCAACACCCCATCATTCAGGGGAAGAAAATTTGACTTGACTTCAGTCTTATTTCTGCCATAACTGATAAAACACAAACATATTTTCAAATGAAAATTGTCTCTCGCTGTGGTTGGTTTATTTGCAGACGGTGTACCAGAACAACCCGTTGGGGCGGGGGGTTGGTGCTACCCCTGTAGACAGATGAGAATCATGCTTCAAGTAACAAGAATCTGAAAGAAAGAAATTTGTAATTACGTGGAAACAATGGATTTATTGGTTAAATGTGGAGCATGTGTGGCAAGTGTTTTGTATTAATATTTATTTGTGTGATAAATTCATGTAATTTGCTACGATACATGGTCAGTAAAAGTACCTGTGTGAAGTTAATTATTGATGTCAAGTATGACCTTGTCTTGTTACTTCTCATAAGATCTCATTTATCTGATAACTCAGTGGTAAGTTACCATTGGTGTCACCATGTTAGTGGTTCACTCCACTTGATGACTCACTCACCCTTAAGGGGATCCTTTGATGGTAGTGGAGGACTCTGGATCCAAGGAACTGGACTCATCTTCACTTTCCTAAGATCGAACCTGAATTTTCCCTCGTCCTTTTCATTTTTCTGATTAGAGGAGATATTTCCCCTTTTATGAAAACCATCCCTAAAGAGAAGGGTCTTAATGCTGGTTATGAGTCCTTTCCCTGGATGGAACCTTATTATCACGAGGCCTGGTCTCAGACCGAGCCGCGGGGGCGTTGACCCCCAAAACCCTCTCCAGGTAAACTCCAGGTAGGTAACTAAAATATCAGAAACAAAGGGCTTGAGTAATTTTCTTTTTCAAGTGAAAGATATATAAGTTAAACTACAACTTACTGGGGCTATCACACTCCATAGATAAGCAAGGGTGAGTTCGGCACTGCTCGAGCATCATGTTGTAGGGGCCCCAGTTTTGACTCATGTTTACGTCGTAGCCATTAAAGTGCGCGTTGTACATCAGGGCCATGTAGCAGTCTGATGGGTGAGAGAGCGATCATTCTGGGATAACTAGAGTGATAGCATGTAGAGAATGGAATCCCCTCAAGGTTCCATAATGCCGGTAAGGGGAGGGAGGGGCTCTTGATGCAAGGCACTGGATTTGTCCTCCCCTTCCTTGGATGAAACCTGACTGCCTCATATTTTCCCCAGGCGCTATATATAATATTAATAGAGTAGAATGAGCCAAACAAGGAGGAAGAGTCTCCATGGAGTGAAGTAGCATAGTAGTACCAACGACGCCTGTATGGCTTCTCAAAGGAGGCCGCCTTTTCACACCTATTTGATAATGACCCTTCCTGTCCTGCGTCGCCCAGCGCCACGCCCCCCCGCCCCCCACCAAGAGCCCGCATGCCCCCCGCCTGCGCCCCCCCTACAGCCCTCCCCCCAGCCCCACTTTTTCGATTTTTTTTTCGATTTTTTTTTCGAATTTTTTATTTTTATTTTTTTTTTTACTTTACCCCTATGGGTAGACAAGATTTTTTTAATGCTCCATCTCCTTGGATCAAGATTTCCATTTATTTTTTAATTTTTGAGTTTTACCAAATTTTATGAATTTTAGAGGGATTTCCAATTCCTCGGATCAAGACCTCAACTTCCTTGGATCAAGTTTTACCCTTTTCGAGAATGTTGAAAATATTTTATTTTTCGATATATGGGAAGATTTTGAGTTACCCTCCATCTCCTTGGATCAAGATTGAAGATCCCCCTTATGGGGCATGGAAAGACCTTCCCTTGTCCCCACCCCTCCTAAGGTCCAGATTTACCCATTTTGAATTCCCCCTTTAAAAATTTCGAATTTAGATTTCACCCCCCAACTCCTCGGATCAAGTGATAATCAAGTGAAATCCCTCTAACATTCATAAAATTTGGTAAAACTCAAAAATTAAAAAATAAATGGAAATCTGGCAACCCTGTAAATCTTGATCCAAGGAGATGGAGCATTAAAAAATTCTTGTCAACCCTTAGGGGTAAGTAAAAAAAATTTCAAAAAAAAATCGAAAAAAATCGAAAAAAGGGGGGCTGGGGGGGGCGATAGGGGGGCTCTGGGCTGGGGCAGGAGGCGGGGAGGGGGCTCTGGGCGACACAGGACCGGAAGGGTCATTATCAAATAGGTGTGAAAATTCACACCTAGGTGCGAAAAGGCGGCCTCCTTTGAGAAGCCATACAGCTGCCTTTGGTACTACTTAGCCTTGCTACTATGAGGTGAAGGAAGAAGTGACAGCCTGGAGTGATGGAGGGGCACTATGTGGCGAAGGAGGAGGGGCACTATGTGGCGAAGGAGGAGGGGTACTGTGTGGCGAAGAAGGAAAATAGGAGGCTGAAGCTTCGCCTAGGAGGGTTTGGGAGTGAGTGTGAGATGGTTGGTACTGGTAAGGAGGAAATGGTTACCAACAGTGAGAATGGCAGCCCCTTTAAGTGGCAAGTGGTTCACAATTCAGGAAGAAGGAAGATAATGAAGGTTAACAGAGAAGATATGAAGGTAGGAAATCGATTCTCTGTTCTCCAGGACGAGTGTACTTCAGTGGTTAGTGAGGTTAAAGGTACCACAGACTTCCCTGCTAATCAAGGTAAGAATAATCTGATTGTGGGAGACTCTCAGGTAAGATATATGGACTGTGCTTTTTGTAACAGAGATAGGAAGGTCACACAGAGGGTGTGCCTCCCAGGAGCTGGTGTTGGTGACATAGTCAGCAGGTTGGATAATATTATGTCATGTAATGGGAACAAGCCCATCATCTGTCTTAGTGCTGGTGGAAATGACATTGGGAAGGGCAGGAGACAGGAGCTACTAAATAAGTAGCTACTCCCTTAGACCTGACTACTAGAAGTAGTCAGGTCTAAGGGAGGGATACCAATCATATGTAGCATTTTGCCTAGAAAGGAAGTGGGCAATGAATAGATGTCTAGGGCAATTGGTATAAATTGCTGGCTAGACAGGTACGGCAAGGTACTTTCAATCCCATTCATTGATAACTGGGACAAATTCTATGTCAAACGTGATATGTATGCAAGGGATGGGGTTCATCTCTCTGGGGCTGGAGTGGTTGTATTAGCCAATTCGATTGAGGGTGTCATTGAAGATTTGTCTAGGACTTTGATAGATTATAGAGGTACTTAGCTCAGTGGTGACCTGTACTTAGCTCTGTGAAGACATGTCTTGTGTGCTCTCTGTGAATCTGAACAAGATGGCCTCTCTTGAGCAACTCTACCAGCAGCTGAAGGAAGAACTGAGAGTGGCTAAGCTTGAGATACAGCAACTGACTGAGGAAAACAAGAGGATTCGTAGTAATCCTCCTGTTGAGAATCCTCAAGCCAAGAAAGGAACCTGGACAGTGGCTGGAATGCATGGGACAAAGTTGAGGATCAAGAGGACGGATGGACAGGTAGAATCAATGAAGATACAGGAAACTGTTGTGGAAACATCGGACCCATTCTCCGTGCTACCTGATGAATGTGAGTTGTGTACTGGGAACGTCACGACAAACGACACCAAGGAAGGTAAAAACATTGTTGTTGTTGGGGATAGCCAGATTAGGTATATAAATAGGGCCTTCTGTTTGAAGGATAGGAGTAGGAGACAGAGGGTTTGCTTTCCTGGGGCTGGGATGGAGGATATTGTTAGCCGGCTTGACAACATCATGAACGGTAATGGGATCAATCCTATTATCTGCCTCAGTGCTGGAGGCAATGATGTTGGCAAGCATAGAAGTGAGGAGTTAGTTAGAAGGTACAGGACAGCAATATACATAATTAGGAAGAAGGGGGGGGGCTCCCTGTTATATGTGGCATTTTGCCAAGAAAGGGTGTTGGAAATAAATGGTTGTCCAGAGCAATTGGTATTAATTGTTGGCTGGACAAACACTTTAAGGATAATGCAGTACCATTCATTGACAACTGGGACCACTTCTATGGTAGAAATGACATGTATGCCAGGGATGGGGTTCACTTATCTAGGGCAGGTGTGGGTTTTCTTGCTAACTCAGTTGAGGGTGTTGTTAGGACTTTAAACTATGATTAGTTAGGGGTATGGGTTTAGAAATGGAAAATAATGAGTATGGATATATTGACTTAGGCCTTGATATTATGAATCTTAATAATAACATGGACAGTAACAGGTATAGGGGAAGAACAGAAATCAGCAGGAAGAAAAAAGATAATGAAGGTTTTCTAAATATTTTTTATACTAATAGTCGTAGTGCGAGAAATAAGATGGACGAAATGAGATTAGTTGCAAGTGCGGGTAATATTGATGTTTTTGCAATAACTGAGACGTGGTTTAATATGAAAAATTGGGACATGCCTGCTGAATGTCACATTCAGGGTTTTAAATTGTTAAAGTAGACAGAAGTATCGGGAAGGGGGGTGGGGTGGAACTCTATGTCCGTGATCATTTAAATTGTTGCATAAAAACTGGTATAAAGTCTAAAATACTACATACAGAGTCTGTCTGGATAGAATTTTTAGAGGGGTGTGAAAAATTTATTTTAGGCGTGATTTACCGTCCTCCACACTTAGATAGAGAACAAGGGAGACTACTTTGGAAGCAAATTGTTAAGGCCACAAGTCACGATAATGTAATTATTCTAGGGGACTTTAACTTTAGTCAGATTGATTAGAATTTCTTGACAGGGAATTTAGAATCTAACGACTTTTTAGAAGTAGTTTGGGATTGTTTTTGAAGCAGTTTGTGACAGAACCTACAAGGAGAAATAACCTACTTGACTTGGTTCTGGCAAACAAGGAAACCCTTGTTAATAATTTAGAAATTACATAGGAACTCGGCACAAGCGACCTCAAGTCAATTAACTTTAGCACTGAATAGATGTATGATAGTAGGGATAAGTCAGTAACAGTCCAAGATTTTCGCTTAGCAGATTATAATGGGCTTAGAGAACACTTATGAACTGTGGACTTGGGTGACGAAGAGAGCTATCAATATGACAGCTTTCTTAACACTATACAGGCTGCCCAAAGAACATTTATCCCGTATAAAGAAATTAGATCAAGTAGAAATGACCCAAAATAGATGAATAATAGGCTCAAATATCTTTTAGGGCAGAAGAAAGCAATTTATAGGTGCATAAATAGAGGTGAGGGTCATCTTATAAATCAGTATACTGATATTAAGAGGGACGTTAAAAAGGGGATAAGAATAGCTAAACGGCACTATGAAATTAAAGTTGCTAGAGATTCAAAAACTAACCCAAAAAGTTTTTCCAGGTTTATATAACAAAAGTTAGGGATAAGATAGGTTCCCTTAAAAATAACTCTGGGCATCTTACTGACAAGGAGAATGATATGTGCTCTATTTATAATAATAATTTTCTCTCGGTTTTCACACAGGAAGACACTAATAATATCCCAGTAATTAATTTTTATAGTGGCCCTGAAGAAAATAAATTATGTAATATGATAATCACTAGCGAAATGGTTATGAAACAAGTAGACCGACTGAAACAAAATAAACCGCCGGGTCCTGATGAGCTTTTTGCAAGGGTTCTTAAGGAATGCAAAATGGAACTCTGTGAACCATTATCTAACATCTTTAATTTATCTCTTCAAACAGGTGTAGTGTCTGATATGTGGAAGATGGCTAATGTAATTCCTATTTTTAAAGCAGGGGACAAGTCACTACCGTCAAATTACCGCCCAATAAGCCTGACCTCAATTGTACGCAAATTACTAGAGTCAATTATAACTGATATTATTAGAAGCCATCTAGATAACCATAATTTGATTAATGATACTCAGCATGGATTCACGAGGGGCCGTTCCTGCCTATCTAATTTATTAACCTTCTTCAGTAAAGCTTTTGAGGCTGTTGATCACGATAAAGAATTCAATATTGTTTATTTAGACTTTAGTAAGGCTTTTGATAGAGTACCGCACCAGAGACTGTTAAAGAAAGTGGCAGCTCATGGCATTGGGGGAAAAGTGCTGTCATGGATCGAGTCATGGCTCACCAATAGGAAGCAGAGAGTGTGCATAAATGGGGTTAAATCCGAATAGGGACTTGTAACAAGTGGTGTTCCACAGGGATCAGTCTTAGCCCCGTTGTTATTTATAATATATATCAATGACCTGGACTTCTGTTGCTAACACTTCTTGATATAAATCCCAGTAATCTATTTGCCTTATTACGTACGCTTAGGCATTGCTGTCTTGGTTTAAGGTTGCTGCTTACCATCACCCCCAAGTCCTTCTCGCAATCTGTATGCATGACAGTATGCAATCACAGTATCACAGTATCACAATCACAGTAGTGCATGACAGCACTACTGTGATATGACAGCACTACTGTGATATGACAGCACCACTGTGACATGACAGCACTACTGTGACATGACATCACTACTGTGACATGGCAGCACTACTATGACATGATAGTAGTGCTGCCATGTTAAGACTACGTTCGAGTCCCCATCCATTCTTGTTTATTCAGTACCATCGTTCATTACAACTTAAGTTCACAGACTATATATGTTTGAGAAGTACGAGAATAAACATACCATGAAAGCTGTTGGCTCTGTGGGAAGGCCCAGTTGGTGACCTCTGAGATGTGTCCTACTAGTTTATATCTCTTATATGTAGCTGTGAACGTACTTATGTGTACATCTGTGCTTTATATTTCATTATAATAGATGTGACTACGTATATAAGTTACGGCCGCATCTAGATGTTCGTAATGTTTGCAAGTGTGGTCATACCTGAGGACCAGTATTGTACGCAAGAGTTGTCATAGTAAGTGGACACCTGTACTGTATGCGTGTGAGGTCGTACTTACTAGTCTTGCCCAATTGGTGTTGGGCATAGATCCAGGAGTGGTTGGAGCAGGTGTATCCTGCCACTGAGGGGGCGTACTTGACTGAAGTGGGCAGTTCATAGGGCAGCGGGAAGCCTCCCTGAGGGCACATGCTGGAGTTCAACACCTGCAAAAGCAATATGACGTCTCACTTTAAGTTTATTTTCGTGTGTGCGTGTTGATGATTGTAAGTGCGTGAGTGTGTATTGGGGTTGGGGTGTAGGGCATCAGTCAACATTATAGTGGGTTAGGTGGCAGTGTGCTAGTCAGTATGACTGTGATTTTTGTGTAAATGTTTAATTGTGTGTGTGTGTATGTATTTTTCTCATTATCCTTTTCAAGCCTTAGCTGGGTGTGAGACAAATGATCAAATCTCCTTATATTTACTGCAATTATTCATCTAGCAGTAAATAAGTAGCTGGGTGTTTACTGACTGTCTTGGCGGACGCACAGTGAATTTGACTTTGCCTGGGTGGAGTTGAGGGAGAGTACTCATACATAACTGTGCCCATGTTCGCGGAAAATTCTTCCTAATATCTCTCATGGGCCAGCATACGAAGTATGCCAAGACGCAATATTATAGCCAGTTTCTACTCGTAAAGTCATGGATGCTGCACACAGTTTTGGTAAACAACAGTTAGGTTAGGTGGCCACCCAAAGTTATTTCGTGTCATGACTAATGGGCTGAGGCGCTGTAAATTTGCATATATATATATATATATATATATATATATATATATATATATATATATATATATATATATATATATATATATTACATAATATGGTACAAAAGATTTAAGAGATACATTGTTGATATAAAGATGGCATATACAGTACACGAGGTGTGAGAGATACATGTCTAGTACATATTGTTACATGTTTGTCACTGATTATAATGCGAAAATCTCATCCAGCTCCTCAGATTATTATTATAATCAAAAGAAACCAGCTCCTCAGAGCTGGGCGCGTGCACAAAATACAGCACGCATTACCCCTCTGAACAGCAGCGCTGAGTCGCTGGAACAGAAAACTAGCTGCCCTGGGGTCCCTAGTTACCCTGTTGAGTCTTTTGCCCAGCTCCTATAGGAACTTAGATGCACTCTTTCCCCATGAGCCAAGGGTCTCCGAGCCTATGGGAACAAACATATAATGATGGGCAAATTCTCCATATTTTCTCGACTTCTGGGACTCCCTGAAGGTGGCAGCTGCCCCTCCTTCCTCCCTGGTATATTGGAGATAAGTATCAGCCAAGGTAGATGCACATGTGTAGTCCCACACCACCTGCTTGCCGTCTGTCCAGGCTTGAAGGGTGATACCATCTGGACGCTTTTGGCTGCCATCAGATCTGCATAGTTGGGGTGGCTCCCTTACTGCTGGGCATCCGGCTGTTGTGAGGCTCCTCTTGATAATGTTATTTACCTCTTCATGTCTTGAAATCTTTCCCTCAGATTTTTGACACACAAGACCATGGTACCCGAATCGGTCTGCTGCTTCACTGCCACAAATACACCTGTGTTCGGCGAGAATAGGGGCGGCAAGTCGAAGGGCAACACCAATGCGGATGGTCTGTGGGTCGAGGCGTGTGCCAAGGCGTGTGCCAAGGCTGGAGTTGGGAACAGCCAACTGAAAGTCCCCTGCATGAGGAGCTCTCACTGCAAGGAGGCGGGCTCTATCCTTCCCTGACACACTCTGAAGCATTGCTGAGGCTATATTCTCTACTATTGGGCCATCCCAGTGCGACTGTTTGTAGTTGTTGGGGGAAGCAGGCCTGGTTTCAGAGCCCGTTAGATTATCCCAGATCCTGGCTCCATCGACGAACTTTTGGTCATGGATTCCAATCTTGTCCTTAAGATGTTCAGGGAGAATCGCTGCTACAAGCCCTCTGGATGCAATGCATGAAAACAGGAAAGTAGGTAGAGCAATCTGAGATGACTTGCGGACACCAATGCCTCCTAGTCTGACTGGGAGTGTAGCTTGGTCCCACTGCCCATCTTCTAGAGTAAGGTTAAGTACTTTAGTAAAGATCTGCCTCAGGATACTGTCATATTCGTGCAGTATAGGGTTATCATGTGAAGGAGCACATCTTAGGAAATATGTCAACCTGGGCAGACTCAAGCATTTTGTGAGAAGATACAAGGCATCATGGGTGTCAAGATTGCCTATTCGTTGTTCCATTCTCCTCAATTCTTCCAGTTTCTTCCTGAGAATTGTGTCAATGGCATCACTTCCCAGAGGTGCTCCAAGCAAGACACTATGTGTAGGGGCAATGACTGTTGCTCCTGGTAGTTTTGATATCACTGCATCTAT
Source organism: Cherax destructor (assembly GCA_009830355.1). Lineage (NCBI taxonomy): Eukaryota > Metazoa > Arthropoda > Malacostraca > Decapoda > Parastacidae > Cherax > Cherax destructor. Next base: position 19,671 of record WNWK01030425.1, read on the forward strand.
CACTTGTTGATTGAATGAGATGATTTCACATTTGGATGGATTCAGGATGAGACCCATTTCCTGTCCCCGTGTCGTCACCTGTGTAAGATCATCTAGAAGGGACTCCTTTGTACCTGCTAGTGTGCCATCATCCAGTAACCAGATGTTTAGCTCACTGGTCAGTCTGACTGTGATTTCCCTAACTGCTATACAGAAGAGAAATGGTGCGAGAGGGTCCCCTTGCTGGACACCCTCTGATGATGTGATTTCATGCTCTCCAAACAGGAGCATTGATTCCTTGCTATATCCAGCTGAAACAAAAGGGAAGAGACCTGGGAAATGTTCTTGTACAGCTGCTAATACCACGTCTCTTTTCAGGAGATTAAATGCATTCTTGAAATCTAATTTAACCACTGCATTGTCCTTAGGTAGGTTGTCGATATACGCCCTTGTTGCATGAACCGCTGCTTCACTTCCTTGAGAGACCCCAAAGCCAAGCTGGTTTGGTTGAAGCATGATGGCTGCCTCTGCGCGAATACTTCTGACAGCAGCTTTAGAAACGAGGCGGCGAAACGTGTTGCCCACTGCGATTGGCCTAATTCCTCCATCCTTCTTTTTAAGGGCACAAAGTGATGCTCCAAAAAAGAAAGGTTTAATTTCGTCAGGAATCAGACCAGCCAAGGAATTGTTGACAAACCTTGTGATCTCTGAAAGCAGTGTCTCTGCAATCTTCCCAATAACTGGATTAACCATTTCCTTTAAATGCTGTGGCCTTATTCCAGTGTAACCCCCAGCAGAGCCGGACGGGAATGACATTATTGCTTTGTAAATGTCCGAGTCTTGCACAATCAGTGGTTCCACAGTGGGGACAGAGGTGTTGGAACTGTTGGTACCCCTGGTTTCCCTGGCAGGGTGCTTTCCTATAAGTGCTTCAGCAGTGTCAGCATCCCTGGGGGCAACTGTATCTTCACTGGTGATAATTCTGATTGCTCCCACTGTGTTGCCCTCTTCAATTTTCTTGCTCACTTGGACTCTGATTTTTTCGCTGTCAGTGGAGTGAGTGGGGGTTCTGCCTCTCCCATTTTTGCGTTGACGGGGAAGGTGAATGAGGTTATCAAAAAGTAGTAAGTTCTGCCATGCCTTGATGGTTGGTGGAGCATTTAGGATAGCAGAACCATCGTTTACTTTTATTAAGAGGTCTGTAAGTTTCTCAGCTGCGTGTGGATGGACTGCTTTGGGAATATGTGTGAGTGTCCTAGTACCTGCTGCTTTAATTGCTTCCAAGATATTATCTGATGAGATGAGATCTGTTGGAGTGGGTTCAGGTGCCTGAAGTGGCTCTGGATTATCACTTTCCACAGGAGGACATCCTGAACCCAGGCAGCTACCATGTTTGCGGAGGAAACCATTAGAGTTGAGACAACGAAGCTGTAAACACGACCGACACTTGCCTCTCCTAATATTGCCAGCCGTGCCATTTCCCTGGCTGCTCACTTCCTCCTGACTGGCATTCATCTGGCTAGGTAGACTGTAGGAGTGGAGTAGGACATGCTGGGATGGGTAAGGTGCGTGGAAGGTAGTGAATTTGACCGTGGTGGCCTGATCGGGCATGAGGGGTGTTGCTGGGATTTGGGAGGGGGTGGCGCAGGTAGTTGGGTTGGGGAGGCGCAGGTTGTTTGATGGGGGTAGCCAGGGAAGAAGAGTGAGGGGAGTACACTACACATGGACTTGCACTCTATATATTGTTCACACTGTCTTACAATACACACAACACTATTTGTTTTCCATGTACGTCATGAAAGATGTTGGTATGTGCACTGGTGAACCCCAGTGTCTTCCCTCACCACCTACACACACAGCACCTCTTCCCCCTCCCCGTGGAGGCGGCACTGGTCACTCCCTTGTTAACATATATATATATATATATATATATATATATATATATATATATATATATATATATATATATATATATATAAAACAACCACTATGAAAAATAGAAGAATTCCAAGTGCTTTCGTGACTACTCACATTATCATAGTTCCTTGATAATGTGAGTAGTCCAACTTCTGAATAAACTATTTTTTTCATAGATGAGGTTGTTTGCATGGTACATTTTGATATCACCTGTCTTACGCTGATCTTTTTGCATATATATATATATATATATATATATATATATATATATATATATATATATATATATATATACATAATCTCAGGTCGAAGGAGATTCGAACCTACGCACCTTGGAACAAGGTACGAAATGCTTTACCACCGTACCACACTGGTCCAATACCTTGGCACCCAGTTAACGTTAGACGTTTTGGTCCAAGTCAGCCAGCTTTCAGGACATAAACGTCTAGCGTTAGCTGGGCGCCAAGCTATTGGACCAGTGTGGTACGGTTGTAGAGCACTGCGTACCTTGTTCCAAGGTGCGTAGGTTTGAATCTCCTTCGACCTGAGATTAGTGTTTGTGAATATTTCGCCTGTTCTGCGAATTCTAAGCATATATATATAATAATAATATTTTTATCTACTACAAGTACATGTACAAGGTATACAGGCCTAGCTGACATCATTGACATACTACTATATAGAAAGCCGCTTGTTATGCAGAGCATTTCGGTCAAATTAGGTCAGTTTTGTCCCAGGATGCGACCCACACCAGTCAACTAACACCCAGGTACCCCTTTTACTGATGAGTGAACATAGACAACCGGTGTAAGGAAACACGTCGGATGTTTACACCCCCCTTCGCCGGGAATCGAACCCGGACCCTCACCATGTTAAGCGAGAGCTTTTGCCACCAGGCAAAACAACCACTGTGAGAAAATAGCGAAATTCCAAGAGCTTTCGTGACTTAACCTTTTGTTTTTATAGTTCCTTGATAATGTAACAAGTCACGAAACGCTTGGAATTTCGCTGTTTTTTCACAGGTAAAAACTTACGATTTGGCTTAAATAGGAACGCTGTTCTTGCCGAATAAGACAAGCGAAAAATTGTGTATGCAATAATTTCACAAATATCATTCTGAACCTAACGAAAAAAAAAATATTTCATTGTGTTTGTTTATTATTAAATTATTTTAAACTTATCTAAAATATATTTGGGGGATTAGGTAAATTAAATTCTTTTGTTATAATGGTTAGGTAAGTTTTCTAAGGTTTTTTTTAACAAAATTTTATTTTTCATTAACATAAATAAAAAAAAATATATATCTTTAAACGTAAAAGATAAAATTTTGAAAGGAATTTTATTAAATGTGTTCTTCTAACGGCCGTTTTTACCTTTTTCGGCACGACAGGCCAAACATAAGAGTTGTCGGGAAGTGGAATAGCCAAAAGTGACGTAGTGGGGCAGGAACCATCATTTTTAAGACGGGGTTTGATAAAGCTCATGGAGCAGGGGAGAGAGGACCAGTAGCAATCAGGAAGAGGTGGGGCCAGGAATGGAATCGACACCTGCACCCAAATAGGGGTGACAAAAAGGAGTACACACACCTAGAGGGGGAGGAAGAGGCGGGGCCGGAGCCGGTCTCGACCCCCCCAACCACAATTGGGGGCCTGGTGGCTGCCCCTTCACGCACGGAGGGCCCGGGGTTTAATTCCCCCAGCGGAAAACCCACCCACACACACACACACACACACACACACACACACACACACACACACACACACAAAACAAAACACACACACAAAAAAAAATATATATATATATATATATATATATATATATATATATATATATATATAAACACTGGAGTGTTAAACCTTTCTGGTTATAAACGGGGGTAGAACCAGTTGGGCCGTCACCAGAATTTTCGCCAGGAATTACATGGTTGTGTTCAACAACTCACGTTGGTCTCCACCT
>WNWK01030426.1:0-23522 GCA_009830355.1 Cherax destructor
ATATTTAAGTGTCATTTGGCATGCTTATAATTAATAATTTGTTTTTGTGACAGATTATCCTACAACACTCTTATTACATAGCCTATGCCTACCTCAAACTTGCAGTTCGTTCTAGATAAGGATAATAAAAAATTAATTGCAATCTGCCGATGTAAAATGTGTGTAATAATGCAAAAATTTTCCTCAATTATTTTTTATGCCCTTTCGCTCTTTACATTAAAGTAGTCAAGATACTCTGCTATACACATTGCAAACCTGGTGTGTTGCTGAAACCTAAAGTACAGCCTCTCCTTACTTGACGACGGAGTTCCGTTCCTAAGATCATGTCAGTAAACAAATTCGTCACTAAGTGAGAAGCATACTACAGTGGACCCCGAGTTACGATCATAATTCATTCCAAAAGGCTGCTCAAGTGCCATTACCACGAATTTTCTCCTTAAGAAATAATGTCAAGTAGGTTAGTCCATTTCAGACCCCCAAAAATACACTTACAAAAGCACTTACAATATTACACGAGTTACGAGGTGAACATAACTGGGGGGTCCACTGTATAATGGTAGAGGGTTTGTGTCAACTATCTTTGATATTGTTTTAATGTCACCTTTGCACCATTTATAACATTTCTGGTATATTTTAAATGTTTATACAGTAGTGTACTGCATATTGAAATAAACAAAATAGAGGAAACCAGCTCTAATATACATTATTTAGGTATAAATACTGGTCAAAGAGCCCGTCGTAAGTCCAAGGCATCGGTAAACAAGTACGTCGCTAACTGAGGAGAGGCTGTATAAGTAAGTTTGTAAGATATTTAATAGACTTCTGTTAATACTGGTTATAACAATGATAGTAATTTTTAAAGGGGGTGGCCTGGTAGCTAGCTTAAAGGCCTCAGTCAGATGACCAAAAGCTTCAGCTGTGGGTCATCATATGACTAAGACCCGCATCAGAAAACACTTGTCTGTTTCCTGGCAAACCTTACCAACCAACCAGACTTCTGTTTTACACTTGTACAACAAAGCAGTAATACCTCCCAGAATGGCTGCTAACTCTAGTTAGCAGCCATTTTGTTAAGCACATAAATAGTGTGAGTTTCTGTACAACCTGTTTTAATTAAAAAAATATACCATCAATCTGTCATCTTTCCATCACCATTCCTTTTACAATGACTACCTAATGAGGATCCCATTTTTTTGTAAATCATAAGTGTAATGTTTTTCAGAGACTATTCATTAGCCAGTTCAATTAGTAAATCATCAACATTGTACAAATATCCTATGTTCTAAGTAAGAATTTAATCTAGTACCATATTATTAAGTTTAGCATAATCCATTGTTCTCAAGTCTAGTTATAGAATCACACTAAATCTTATGATTACAGGCATTGATCCTGATATCATCAACCTATTATTAAATGACTTAACATGATTCCAACAGCAACTGTAACTATTACACAGCAGATCAAGCAAAGACATTACTCAGAGCCAACAATAACATAACTATCTTCAATTACAATGTTAGATCTTTAAGCAAACATTATGATGACTCACAGCACTACTCCAATCTCTACAGACAAATATGTCAATCATCACACTCACTGAGACCTGGCTAAAGCCTGGTACTACAGATGTCTATGCCATCCCAGGTTACACAGCCATTCACAACTGTAGGACAGATCAGCGAGGGGTGTAATAGCTATATTACTCGGATCAACTTGAATGTATCAATAACTCTTGCACAGGGATGAGCATGGAGAATATATTATAGCTAAATTTAAATCAAAAGACCTGCAAAAACCCCTCACAGTGATAAACATCTACAGATTACCACAGTCAAATATTCACCACTTTAGTGAAAAACTAGGAAACCTGATAACTGATGCACACATGAACAAAGACCATTTGCTGCTCACAGGAGATTTCAACATAAATCTACTACATGACCAGGACCCACAGGTAACCGAATTCACAAACACTATGAGCAACTGCTTGTTACTACCAACAATATCAAAACCTACAAGAATCTCCGAGACTAGTACCTCATTATTAGACCACATGTGGACTAACACTATATCCCCTCTAAAATCAGGCATAATAATAATAATATAATAATATTTTTATTTCGTTGCAAGTTACAAGTATACATAGGTATTGGTAGTTACAATTATAAAACTGTAATGCAAGGAGAGCCACTGGCATGCCATGGCATTAGGGGCAGCTTAGTCTAAAGACTTATTCACTATGTACATAATACTAGAGAAATTGATTAATCACAGACAACACCACAGATCACTACCCTACCTTCCTCATAACCAACCTAGGTAAATTAGTAATAGTAATAGTTTATTTAGACATGGTACAACGATACATAGTAGTGATGTATCGGATATTCGCATCCGCATCTGCGGAACATCCGCACAATTTCTTATATCCTTATCCGCATCCGCATTTCACAGCAAACAGATATCCGCATATACATCCGCATCAACATCCGCGGAACATCCGCACAATTTCTTGCATCCGCATCCGAAATCCCCGGAACATCCGCACAATTTCTTACATCCGCATCCGCATTCGCATCCGTAAAATGAGTAAGACATCCGTATACACATCCGCATACAGGATATCTAAATTTTTCACATCCGATACATCCCTAATACATAGTTAGGTAGACATGATACAATGATACATAGTTAGGTATAAATGAGGTGTACATGCCAAAAGCCCCTAATATGCTGTGCATTGCAGGCATAATTGCCCCAAGATATTACAAAAGTTACCTTCAGACTACATAATGAGTCAGCTGTTAATAACTTTATAACAGCTATGATTAACATCGACTAGCATAATGAGTTAGAAACATATTCAGATACTAATGAATGCATCATGAATTTCCTTAAAAAAACCCACCACCTCTATAACAAACATTGCCCGAAAAAACTAAACAGATCACAGCTAAGAGACTTAACAATCCCTGGCTAACACCCAGCATCCTTAAATCCATTAACAAAAGGCACCAATATGAAAAACAATACAGAAAGGGTCTAATAACCAGAGAACAATCCAAATGCTACTCATCAATTCTTACCAGCCTGATAAAAAGGTCTAAAAAATTGTATTATGAGAAATGACTCCAGAACATAAAAGGTGATATAAAAAAGACCTGGAAAACCCTATCTGCAATTCTAGGAAATAAAAAGATATCCAAGAACAATGCCATCAAATTATCAAAAACAGATGAACCCCTACTCTCACCAACTGAGACAGCAAACAGACTTAATGTTTTCTTCTCCACCATAGGAAAGAATCTAGCGAGTAAAATCCCAAGCTCGAACACCCGTCCAACAGACTACCTCACCAACACCTACCCTAATACACTTTTCCTAGCTCCTACCAACCCAATAGAAGTCTCGCTCATAATCAACACCCTTAAAAACAAGGCAGGAGACAAACAGCTTACCACCTTTTATGTACAAAAAAGCTTCACAGGTACTGTCACCAATTATAGCAACACTATTCAATAAATCCATTGAAGCCTCTACCTTCCCCATCAATTCTCAAAATAGCTAGGGTCACCCTGATCCACAAAGGAGGTGATCAAACAGACTTGAATAATTATAGACCAATTTCTAATTTACCACTGCTTTCTAAAATCTTCAAAACATTAATTCATAGACAGATCTATTCCTACCTCGTCTCACACAACATACTCAACCCCTGTCAATTTGGATTCAGGACCAACAAGAGCACAAACGATGCTATTATACACATGATAAAGTTAATATACACCGCACTTGAGAAGAAAGAAGTCCCACTGGGAATCTTCATTGATCTACGCAAAGCTTTTGATACAGTCGAAAATGATTTACTGCTTACAAAACTAGCACACTATGGTATAAGAGGGCACTCACTCAACTACCTAAAGTCATACCTTAGTAACAGAAGCCAATACATGTACACAAATGGAGCGAACTCTTCCACACAACAAATTACAGTCGGAGTCCCTCAAGGAAGTGTCCTGGGGCCACTCCTATTCCTCATTTACATAAATGACTTACCGAATGCATCACAACTACTCAAACCCATATTATTTGCAGATGACACAACATGTGTCTTCTCTCACCCAAATCCAGTCATACTGGCCAACGCTGTTAATGCCGAATTACAGAAAATATCAACATGGATGACGACTAACAAGCTTACTCTCAATACTGACAAGACCTACTTCATACAGTTTGGAAACAAAGCCACAAATGTTCCACTTAACATCACACTCAATGGTTCACCCATCACAAGACTCACAGAGGGAAAATTCCTAGGAATCCACCTTGACAGTAGCCTTAAATTCCAAACACATATACAACAAATTTCCAAGAAAATCTCAAAGACAGTAGGCATATTATCAAAGATACGCTACTATGTGCCTCAATCAGCTCTCCTTGCACTATATCATTCACTTATCTACCCTTATCTCACCTATGGAGTCTGTGCATGGGGATCAACAACATTAAATCACCTTAGACCACTCATAACCCAGCAAAAGGCTGCAGTCAGAATGATAAATTCCCACTCTAGACAGCATACTCCACCAATATTCAAAAGCCTAAAACTACTCACCGTAAAGAAAATTCACACTTATTCTTGTGCCTACTACATACATAGAACTCTACACTCTAATATAAACCCTCCGCTCAAAATTTTCCTCACCAACTTTAATAGGACCCATGACCATAACACAAGACACAGATCACTTTTTGATATACCCAGAGTCCATATCAACCTATGTAAAAATTCTATGCACATAAAGGGCCCCAGAATCTGGAATTCATTACCATTAACCCTTTGGGGGTCGGTGCCGTACTAGTACGTTTTACAAGCAGGGGTTGGTGCCGTACTAGTACGCATAAATTCTAGCAGCTTCAAATCGAGGGGGAGAAAGCTGGTAAGCCTGCATACGATAGAATGGGTCTATGTGATAAGTGTGCGCAGTAGGAAAAATCTATCCACCCACATTGCATTGTGGGAGTGGTAATTCAGTGCACCTTGTCACCAAGCCAAGCGTAGTAATACCTCACTCCCGCAGTGTGAGTGGTAGGGAAAGCAGGGGAGAGTGGGGAAGACAGTGGGGTGGGTAGGGAATACAGTGGGTGAAGTGGGGAGTGGGGAAGGCAGTGGGGAGTGGGAAGGTGGGGAAGACAGTGGGTGGGTGGGGATGACAGTGGGGTGGGGAAGACAGTGGGGTGGGTGGGGAAGGCAGTGGGAGGACAGTGGGGTGGGTGGGGAGGACAGTGGGGTGGGTGGGGAAGGCAGTGGGGAAGACAGTGGGGAAGGCTGGCTGGCTGGCAGGCTGACCAGCTGGCTGGCTCTGTCACACAGGTACACAAAAATACATAAGAGTAAATAACCAAGGATAAATACATAGTGTAAATTACAGAGGATAAATATATAGTGTAAATTACCTAGGATAATCCAAAAAATTCAGACAGACAGACAGACAAACAGACAGACAGATAAAACAGTGAAAACAAATAAAGGGAAGGCAGTGTATCCTCATTTGTCAAATGTCATCACTCTTGATAAGACGAGGCTAACCCTGGCTGGCTGGCAGGGAGGCAGGCAGGGATAGTGGCAGGGAGGGAGGGAGGCAGGGGTTGAGGCAGGCAGGCAAAGGCAGTGTATCCGCATTTGTCAAATGTCATCACTCTTGATAAGATGAGGCTAACCCCTGGCTGGCTGGCAGGGAGGCAGGAAGGAGGGAGGCAGGGGTTGAGGCAGGCAGGCGAAGGCAGTGTTCCTCGTTTGTCAAATGTCATCACTCTTGATAAGATGAGGCTAACCCTGGCTGGCTGGCAGGGAGGCAGGCAGGGATAGTGGCAGGGAGGGAGGGAGGCAGGGGTTGAGGCAGGCAGGCAAAGGCAGTGTATCCGCATTTGTCAAATGTCATCACTCTTGATAAGATGAGGCTAACCCCTGGCTGGCTGGCAGGGAGGCAGGCAGGGAGGGTGGAAGGGAGGCAGGGATAGTGGCAGGGAGGGATGGAGGCAGGGGTTGAGGCAGGCAGGCGAAGGCAGTGTTCCTCATTTGTCAAATGTCATCACTCTTGATAAGATGAGGCTAACCCCTGGCTGGCTGGCAGGGAGGCAGGGAGAGAGGCAGGGGTTGAGGCAGGAAGGCGAAGGCATCAAATGTCAACAGTAATTAGTTTAGCAGATAATAAACAAGATAAGAAGACCCTCACCCCTCTTCAAATGTCAATTTTGTAATTGGATTACTGATAAGACTGACATTTACACCTTCCTTCAATAATAATAATAATAATAATAATAATTTATTATTATTATTATTATTATTATTATATTCTCACGTGTATCCTAGGTAATTTACACTATGTATAATTGTATTTATGTGTTCCTGTGAGATAGACACACAGCCAGCCAGCCAGCCAGCCCGCCAGCCGGCTGACCATCTATGCAACCAGCTGTTCAGCCAGCCAGCCAGCCAACTGGTCAGTAAGCCAGCCAGCCAGCTGGCTAGCTGGTCAGCCAGCAAGCCAGCCAGCCGGCTGGCCATCCATCCACCAGACAGCTGTTCAGCCAGCCAGCTGGTCAGCTAGCCAGCCAGCCAGGTGGTCAGCTAGCCAGCCAGCCAGCTGGTCAGCTAGCCAGGCAGCCAGCTGGTCAGCCAGCCAGCTGGTCAGCCAGCCAGCCAGCTAGCTGGTCAGCCAGCAAGCCAGCCAGTCGACTGGCCATCCATCCAGCCAGCTGTTCAGCCAGCTAGCCAGCCAGCCAGCTGGTCAGCCAGCCAGCCAGCTGGTCAGCCAGCCAGCCAGCTGGTCAGCCAGCCAGCCAGCTGGTCAGTCAGCCAGCCAGCTGGTCAACCAGATAGCCAGCCAGCTGGTCAGCTAGCCAGGCAGCCAGCCAGCCAGCCAGCTGGTCAGCCAGTCAGCCAGCAGTTATTGTGTAGTATCAAGGAGTGTATATATACAAAATATGGTTTATATTGGTCTCACAGGACATAAAAGTTACTTGAAAAATAAAATATTAAAAAATAAAAGAAAAAGTACAAAAAAAAAAAACTATTACCGGCCAACCGGAAGTCACTGATGTTGCTGTCAGCGGTTCAATTTTGGTCAACTTGAAACCTCCATATCTCCGTAAGTATTGATCGCAAAAAATTTTTGTTTAGCTATTTAGATTCAGAAAAAAGAACTCTATCATTTCATAAGAAAAAATAATTTTTTTTTTTCCGAATATTTTTCGACCCCAGGAACACTTTCCCCAGAAGGCCTGTCGACCCCCAAAGGGTTAAATACTAAAATAACCTTGTCTGAAAATCATTTTAAGACTTCTCAAAAACCACCTACTCACCCTAAACTAAATACAGTGGACCCCCGGTTTTCGTTATTTTTTCGTTCCAGAATGCTGTTCAAGTGCCATTACCAAACGAATTTATTCCCATAAGGAATAATGTAAAGTAGACTAGTCCTTTTAGACCCCCAAAAATACACTTATAAAAGCATTTAAAAAATACACTTACATAAAAGGGCTAGTTTCGAGCAGGACGAACACCGGGGGTTCACTGTATGTTACTATTAGGTTACCACCTACTCAGCCTAAACTAAATACTCATACTATATATAAATTACTTTCAAAAATACTCAATGTTATTTTCCTTAAGATAATCTCAATTTTTACTATTATATTACCATCCTACTAAACACTTGTTACAATGTAATATCATCATATTGTAATTTGAACAGTGTAATATATTGTAATTTGAACAGTGTAATATATAATTTGAACAGTGTAATATCATCATATTGTAATTTGAACAATCATATATAACTAAAATAAACTAAATCAATTTCTCTAATATTATGTACATAGTCTATAAGTCATTAGATTAAGCTGCCCCTAATGCCATGGCATTTCAGTGGCTCTCCTTGCACTTCAGTTTATGATTGTAACTACAAAATCTATGTAAAATTGCAATGAAATAAAAATTTATTATTTATTATTATTTATTATTATTATTATTATTATTATTATTATTATTGCTGATATAAATTTCATCAAAAACAATATCAAATTCTTACCATGGCAATGAATGGATTGAGGAATGTGAAAGCGAGAAGAGCATGGCATCCTAAAGAGATGAGTACAGCCAGGAACACCCATAATATATTACGACCAGTTCGATCCACCACAAATCCCAGTATCGGAGAAGCAACAGCAGATATTATATAAACAATGCTGCTCACGGCATTGGAAGTTTTGTCATTCAGTTCAAATTTGCGCATGAAGAAAACCCTGTGAATGTAGCATACAAATTAGGGGGAAAATCATACTAATGAAAATATAATTTTTAATTTATGTTTTATGTATTTTTATTTTTATTTGAAAAATTAAACAGGTCAATTTTGATGCTGCACAATATTTATCAGAACTGTATTACAACAAAATTCTCAAATTTAACAGTGAATGATTGAAAATCAGAACTGTACAGTAAGCTTACTTTGCAAGGCCAATGAATGGAAAGATGGCAACATAATATGATACACAAATGATAGAAATCAACCAGAATGTGAGTGGAAATGAAAGGACATCGGACAGGTGAACTTTTTCTCCAGTTTCAGCAGTATTAAGATGTAGAATTTTTGTTCGCCTTTTGTCAAGAATGCCTAAAAGTAGAGCGCATCCAAGGGAAAACAGGCAAGTGGCACCAGCTGTGTAAGAAATGCTGTATTAGTGCCTATAATTATTTAATCTGTCAAGTGGCATCCCATTACTAAATTTAAACATTTCAGTTTATCAAACAAGGTTTATTATAGGAGAATTATACAAAAAATGTATTAGCAAGACATATCTGGTAAAATGAAGTAAAAAAAAAGTCTACTACATAAAGTACAAAAGAATAGTCACTGTTAACAGGTGAAAAATTACTACCATGGGGTTGCACAGTGAGGTGTGCACTGCTATCTGAGAACAATTGCCACAATATTTCATGAGAGAGGACACAAAAATTAGTTTACCATTATGATCCATGATTATACTGAGTGAGCTTAATATTTATGATGAATTTACCATCTTTGGTGGGTGTGCAGCGCTCACCTAGCACACCCAGAATATACGCCCCTGATTACTATATGCCTGGAAGGTGAAAACTTAATATATCAATAATAAACTGCTAAGGAGCTATGCACTACAAATCTTATTAGCTATTTCTGCTGAAAAGGGTATTAGTATAGATATGAAAAATATAATTGAAAAATATAATTCTACACAGATGATTATAAGCTCATCCTGAAACTAAATGGTTATGAGAAAACTTATAAGGTAAACTTATTTTTGTTCACAATACTTGCCAATGAAACTTTTGCAAAATATTTTCAACTTTTCATTTGAAAATCCTTAGTACACTATTATGAACCATTTCTGAGATTTACCAGCTTCCTTAAACTAATTTAGCTACTCAGTGACAGAATTTTATTAATATATAATGAACAGTACATCAATGACAGTTTTTTGTAAAATAAAAATGACTAAATTTGCAAGATTTCCTTCCTTGGTAAGTGACAATAGCCAAATAGTCACTTACCAATTCACAACTGTACTTTTATACTAATCATAGTCTAATAAAAACAAAATTTGTAAATGATGACATAGACTTCAACCATTACTTACCAATCATCAAAGAAATTCCAAGTTGCTTATGACCCTGAGCAAAAGTACCAACCCAATCATAGAGTGGCACCATGACTAGAAAGTTGACTGTTGAGCCAACCCTTGCCATACTTAATAACAGCCCAAATACCGTGTTCAGTTCTTTCCCTTTGAACCAACTAACAGTGTAGGTGTTTTGAGCAACAGCAAGTGATTCTCCACCAATACTAGAAAAAAATTATACAACTAAAATTTATATGAAAAATTACAAAAATGAGTCATGGAAATTAAAAATGCATTAATAAATATTTAAATGTTGAATAAATCTTACCTTCCACAAACTGTAATTGCTGTATTGCTGCATCTCTATGATTATACTCATACTTCCCATAGCAATAACATTACATAATACAATCTTTGCTGTCAATGCAGAAAAGAAAACAAACAGCAAAGCTGCATTTCTTAAGATAAACTCATTTACATTCTATTATTAGTGTTGAGAAAAAGAAACAGATCTGGCATAAACAGTCACCTAATTTGTGTAAAATATCTTGTATGATAATAAAATAAGTTATAGAAGAATGATATATTCTGATTTCTATTATTACATAAGGTGACCTGCTCAGCTGACCTTTTGTTAAATACAGTACGGTATTCTACAGCAATGTTATAGTGTTTAAGATATCATGGTACAAGAGCATCTTAGGACAAATACTGTATTATATAAATGGGTTAAAAATCCTACAAGTTGATAATTGAGACTCTTGAGTAACATTTAAGTATCTTTACTCTGAAAGAGTTTTGGCCACTAGTTGCTTCATCAGTCCAATACAGAGAAAAACAGTGGACAAAGAGGAGTTTGAGGTAATCAGTTCCTCAGACTGAAGATGATGCATTCACTGCACTCTCTTACTTTTCCTACCTTCCTCTCACTCTGCTTTCCTCCCTCCCTTCATCCTTCTTTCCCTCTCTATTCCCCCCCCCCCTGTCCAGTCTATTTTTTTCATCTTAGAGAGTAGGGATACCACAACCTGAAGTGAGATGGACTGAATACATCATCTCCAGGCTAAGGGACTAATTATCTCCAATTCCTTCATATTTTTCACTGCTTTTCTCTGTATTGGACTGATGAAGCCACTGGCTGGCAAAATGTTTCCAGAGCAAAGAAGCCTAAGTGTTGTTCAAATGTCTCATTCATTGACAAATATTTTTTGGGGGAACAGTTATTGATTCTGGAATGAGAAATTATTTTAACCCTTAAACTGTCCACACGTAGATATACGTTTACGTGTGTAGCTGACCGAATATTTTGAGAAAAAAATAAATTGTTCTTTTTCTTTAAAATGAAGAGTGCATTTTGTTTGTCATTCCCACATGTTGTAATACTGCACACACTGAGTGCACAGACCCATTCTCTAATCTCTAAGCAACTCAGGCTTATTGTGGCAAGGTTAAAAGCATTTGAAAAAAAACGTAGATCTACGTTCGGAGCAGTACGCACGTGAACGTATATCTACGTGTGGACAGTTTAAGGGTTAAAGAGTCAAATATTTTCTAGATTGCACCCTCTACTTTTATGATTTTAAAAATAAGCAATAATACAGGATATGTGATTTCTTTTCATTAATATTAATATTACAGTGGTGCTTTATACTGCTTGGATTTGTTTCTAGGAAACTTCCTATCATTAAGGATAGAGGCACTATACTAATACGCCTTCAAGTTATTAGGGGTCAAGCTATTTGTAAAGCAAGTGATACTCCTTACATCTGTTACCAAGCTCAAGCTGAATGTTTTTAACTGAATGTTTAAGTAAAATCAATTTTCCCATAAAGTAAAAAGTGTAAAATAAACGTAAGTATAATAACTAAAGTTCACACAAAAAAAAATCTTACATTACCCCAATGAAAAGCAGAGGCGCCACGAGTACACTGAGAGAGAACACAATAAGTGTCCGGGGCCCAAGACTGTTCAACTGCCTCCCAGCATACATAAGGGGGATTACCAATAGACCCCTGGCTGTTTTCAAGAAGGCACTGGACAGGCACCTAAAGTCAGTACCTGATCAACCAGGCTGTGGTTCGTATGTCAGTTTGCATGCGGCCAGCAGTAACAGCCTGGTTGATCAGACCCTAATCCACTATGAGGCCTGGTCTCAGACAGAGCCACGGGGGCGTTGACCCCCGAAACCCTCTCCAGGTAAACCTGGTAGTTAGGAATAATTTTTCCACATCCACATTGCTATACATTAATAAATGTTATGTTCTAGTTCAATTCTTTTCTTTGACTTTTTCCCTATGTACAGTATATGTTCCCCACCCACATATGTATGGTAAGTATACCCTTTTTCTTTTTACAAACTGTTTTCTCAGTACAAGCATAAAATAACTAATCTGTGCAACAGACAAAACTACACGAGTTTTTCTCAAATGTTTCCATTGTTTATTTAAATGTGAAATTTTTTAAAAATAAGAAGTGCATTCTATATAGCTCGTTTTGTCAAGGAAGAAAAGTTTTCAGATAGAGCAAGCCATTCCAGATAAAACAATTCAACAATACCAGTTAACTTACCCAAATATAAATCTTCCAACTTGCATCATCCAATATTGATTAACTATTCCACCCAATGCATAGACGAATTGGCCAAGTGTAACAATTGATGAGAAAATAATAGCACCCAGTCGAATACCAAAGATTCTGGAAAAGACAGTTGTAAACACTCGCTTCTTAAGTATTCTGCACATCATATACTATATATGTATTCTACACAAAAATGGTTATCATAAAATCTATACAAAAATTTAAATATAAGAAAGACAATGATATCTCTTTTTGATTAATTAACTAATAATTAACTGATCAGTAATGTTTTGAAAAATAATATAAATACAGTGGACCCCCGGCTAACGAACAAAATTCATTCCAGAAGCCTGCTCAAGTGCCATTAACGAACGAATTTACCTCCTTAAGAAATAATGTTACTTAGGTTAGTCTATTTCAGACCCCCAAAAATACACTTCCACAAGCACTTACAATATTATACTTACATAATTGTACGATTTCCGGGGTGTTCATTAGCCGGGGGTCCACTGTACATCAAAGGTTTGACAATAATACAGCATTGATGACCAACAGACAATGCTAATGATTTAAGAGTATCAACATGACCAGAAAAATGTGATACAATAGTAAGAGATTAAAAATGTAGCAAAACATACTATCAATCTGCATCCTCTACACAAACCCCTACATATAGTGTAGTGTATGTTTTGCTCATCTACCTCATTTAAGTATTTGTCTATCCTTTGATGAATATTTTTGACAAATAGTTTTATTTTTATTTTTAAATACATACAGTTTTTATTTGTGCCCATTTTTCAACCCACATTCCTATATATTTTGATCAGCTTAATTGCTTAGAATTTATAATTACTTTTGATCACCTTAATTGCTAAAAATTGTATTTACCTTTTGTCCTTTTCTCCAACCTCATTTCTATATATTATTGATCACCTTAACTGCCTAAAATTTTATTTCAAGTCATTTTTTACTATTAATATATTTTACTTTTGTACACTTTAGCACTTATTTCTCCTATAATAGTTTACTTTCATTTTCTTTATATTGCCTTTAATAAATTCTATAATCACAACTAGTGCAATACTGAATCTAAATATTTGTTCCATTATAACTTAATATTTTTATTTTTTTTATTAACACATCGGCGATTCCACCAAGGCAGGGTGGCCCGAAAAGAAAACTTTCATCATCATTCACTCCATCACTGTCTTGCCAGAAGGGTGCTTTACACTACAGTTATAAAACTGCAACATTAACACCCCTCCTTCAGAGTGCCGGCACTGTACTTCCCATCTCCAGAACTCAAGTCCGGCCTGCCGGTTTCCTGAATCCTTCATAAATGTTACTTTGCTCACACTCCAACAGCACGTCAAGTATTAAAAAACCCTATGCCTCCATTCACTCCTATCAAATACGCTCACACATGCTTGCTGGAAGTCAAGCCCTCGCACACAAAACTTCCTTTACCCCTCCCTCCAACCTTTCCTAGGCCGACCCCTACCCCGCCTTCCCTCCACTACAGATTTATACACTCTCGAAGTCACTCTGTCTCGTTCCATTCTCTCTACATGTCCAAACCACCTCAACAACCCCTCCTCAGCTCTCTGGACAATCGTTTTGGTAATCCCGCACCTCCTCCTAATTTCCAAACTCCGAATTCTCTGCATTATATTCACACCACACATTGACCTCAGACATGACATCTCCACTGCCTCCAGCCTTCTCCTCGTTGCAACATTCATCACCCATGCTTCACACCCATATAAGAGCGTTGGTATAACTATACTCTCATACATTCCCTCTTTACTTCCATAGACAAGGTTCTTTGTCTCCACAGACTCCGAAGTGCTCCACTCACCCTTTTCCCTCATCAATTCTATGATTCACCTCATCCTTCATAGACCCATCCGCCGACATGTCCACTCCCAAATATCTGAATACATTCACCTCCTCCATACTCTCTCCCTCCAATCTGATATCCAATCTTTCGTCACCTATTCTTTTGTTATCCTCATCACCTTACTCTTTCCTATATTCACTTTCAATTTTCTTCTTTTACACACCCTACCAAATTCATCCACCAACCTCTGCAGCTTCTCTTCAGAATCTCCCAAAAGCACAGTGTCATCAGCAAAAAGCAACTGTGACAACTCCCACTTTGTATTTGCTGATGACACTGTGCTTTTGGGAGATTCTGAAGAAGCTGCAGAGGTTGGTGGATGAATTTGGTAGGAGTGTGTAAGAAGAAAGTGAAAGTGAATATGAGAAGAGTAGGGATAACAAAAAGAATAGGTGACGAAAGATTGGATATCGAATTGGAGGGAGAGAGTATGGAGGAGGTGAATGTATTCAGATATTTGGGAGTGGACATGTCGGCAGATGGGTCTATGAAGGATGAGGGTGAATCCTTAGGGTGATGAGGGAAAAGAGGGTGAGTGGAGCACTTCGGAGTCTGTGGAGACAAAGAACCTTGTCTATGGAAGTAAAGGGGGAATGTATGAGAGTATAGTTATACCAACGCTCTTATATGGAGTGAAGCATAGGTGATGAATGTGCAACGAGGAAGAAGGCTTTGGAGGCGTGAGTGTCTGGTCAATGTGGTGTGAATAATGCAGAGAATTCGGAGTTTGAAGTGGGGAGGGAGAGGTGCAGTTACAAAACGTTGTCCAGAAAACTGAAAGAGGTTGATGATTTGGACATGTAGAAGAGAATGGAACGAGACAGTGACTTCGAGTGTCTGGCAGTGGGGGAAGGCGGGGGTGAGAGTCGGCAAAGGAAGTTTTTGTGTGCGAGGGAGCTGGACTCCCAGCAGCGTGTGTGAGCGTATTTGTGGTGAATGGAGGCATATGAATATGACGTGCTGTTGGAGTGAGCAAAGTAGCATTTGTTCAGGAAACCGGCAGGCGGACTTGAGTTCTGGAGATGGGAAGTACAGTGCCGGCACTCTGAAGGAGGGTGTTAATATTGCGATTTTATAACTGTAGTGTAAAGCACCCTTCTGGCAAGACAGTGATGGAGTGAATGATGATGAAAGTTTTTCTTTCGCCGGGCCACCCTGCCTTGGTGGGAATCGAGGCGATGTTAATAAAAAAATAAAAATATTAAGTTATAATGGAACAAATATTTAGATTCAATGCTAGTTGTGTTATAGGAGTATTAAAAAGCAATATGAAAAAATGATAAACTATTATAGGAAGAGAGTAAGTGCTTTAAGTATACAAAGTAAAATATATTAATAGTAAAAAATGACACAAATAAAATTTTAGGCAGTGGATGATCAATAATATATGAGGTTGGAGAAAAGGACAAAGGTAAATACATTACAGCAATTAAAGATCAGAAAGCAATATAAATTCTAAGCAATTAGAAAGCTGATCAAATATATAGGAATGGGTTGAAAATGGGCACAAATAAAAACTGTATGTATTTAAAGCAAATAAAACTTTTGTCAAAAATATTCATAAAAGGATAGACAAATTTTAAAGGGGAAAAAATACCTCTATATGTAGGGGTTTGTGTAAAAAGGGATAAATTGATAGTATGTTTTGCTTTTTTTTTAAATTTTTCATTGTACATTTTTTTTGTTGATACTCTTAAATAAAGCTTTGCGTTGGTCTTTTTATTATTGTCAAACCTTTGATGTACGGGGCCCCCCTTTTAATAAACCCCCCAAAAATTAAATTTTTTAAAAAAAAAATTTTTTAAAAGTTTGTAAGTGTTTTTTGGGGGCTGAAATAGACTAACCAAATAACATTTTTTTTAAGGAGGAAAATTCTTTTTAAGGCCCTTTTAAAATTCGGGAATGAATTTTGTTCTTCCCGGGGGTCCACTGTATTTATTTTTTTTTTCAAAACAACTGATCAGTTAATTATTAGTTAATTAATCAAAAGAATATCATTGTCTTTCTTATTTTTAAAATTTTTTTTATAGATTTTATGATAACCTTTTTTGTAGAATACATATATAGTAATGATGTGAATCTTAAAAGCGGTTTTTACAACTGTTTTTTTTTCCCGAATTTTTGGTTTTGACTGGGTGCTATTTTTTTCCCATAAAATTTTTTAAAAAAAATTCTTATCAGGGGGGAATATTAATAAATTATGAGGGGTTGGAAGATTTATTTTTGGGGAAAATTAACTGGTATTGTTTTTTTATCTGGAATGGCCTCTATCTGAAAACTTTTTTTTGAAAAACGAGCTATAGAATGCATTCTTTTTTTAAAAAAAATTTTACATTTAAATAAACAAGGGGGAAAAATTTGAGAAAACTCGGAGTTTTGTCTGTTCCCAAAATTATTTTTTTTTGCTTGTACTGAGAAAACTTTTTTAAAAAAAAAATTTTATTCCCCAAAAATTTGTGGGTGGGGAACATATACAAAAGGGGGAAAAAATCAAAGAAAAAATTGAACTAGAACATAACATTTATTAATGAAGAATGGGGATGTAAAAATTTTCCAACACCGGGGTTTTTCCTGGAGGGGTTGGGGAAAAGCCCCCTGGCTCTTTTGAGACCAGGCCTCATAGTGGATTGGGTTGATCAACCAGGCTGTTGGCCGCTGAAACTGAAAACGAACCACAGCCCCGGTTGATCAGGTACGACTTTAGGTGCCTGCCCCGTGCCTTTTTAAAAAAAGCCATTAGGGAACCCCCCCCTTTTGGGGTTTGGGAGGCAGTTGAACAGTCGGGCCCCCGGGCATTTTTTGTGTTCTCTCTCAGTGTCTTTTGTGGCGCCCTGCTTTCTTTGGGGGAAAAGGTTTTTTTTGTTTAACTTTAGTTATTTTTTAAATTTTTTTTACACTTTTTACTTTATGGGAAAATTTTTTTTACTTAAACATTCAGTTAAAAACATTCAGCTTGAAACTTAACAGATGTAAATATCACTTGCTTTACAAATAGCTTGCCCCCCAATAACTTGAAGGCTATTTTAAATCCTCTATCCAAGATAGGAAGTTTCCAAAAAAAACCCCAAACAGTAAAAAACACCACTGTAATATTAATATTAATGAAAAAAAATAAAAAATCCTGTTTTTTGCTTTTTTTAAAATCATAAAAGAGGGTGCAATCTAGAAAATATTTGACTTTTTAAACCCCTTTAAAATGTCCACCGTAGATATCGTTCACGTGCGTACTGCTCCAACAGATCACTTTTTTTTAAATGTTTTTTAACCCCTTCCACAAAACCCCGAGTTGTTAGAGATTAGAGAATGGGTCTGTGCACTCAGTGTGTGCAGTATTTTAAAAATTGGGAATGAAAAAAAATGCATCTTCATTTTAAAGAAAAAAAAATTTTTTTTTTTTTCCAAAATATTCGGTCAGCCAACGTAAAATTCTTGTGGACATTTTAAAGGGTTAAAAAATTTCTCATTCCAGAATCAATAACTTTTCCCCCCAAAAAAATTTTGTCAATGAATGAGACATTTGAACAACACTTGGGTTCTTTTCTGGGAAAATTTTCCCGAGTGGTTTTCATCAATAAGAAAAAGCAGTGAAAAAAATGAAGGTTTGGGGATAATTATTTAGCCTGGGGATGATGTATTCAGCCCCTCTCACTTCAGGTTTTGGTATCCCTACTCTCTAAGATGAAAAAATAGACTGGATGGGGGGGAAAAGAGAGGAAGGATGAAGGAGGGGGGAAAAACAGAGGAGAGGAAGGTAGGAAAAGTAAGGGGTGCAGTGATGCATCATCTTCACTGGGGGCGTTACCTAAAAATCCCCTTTGTCCACTTTTTTTTTGTTTTGGGGCTTTAAAAAATAGTGGCCAAAACCCTTTCAGGTAAAAATACAAAGACTAAAAGTCTCAATTATCAACTTGGGGGTTTTTTAACCCCCCTTTATATAATACAGTATTTTTCCTAAGATGCTCTTGTCCCCTGATATCTTAAACACTATAACTTTTGTAGAATCCCCGATTTAAAAAAAATCAGCTGAGAGGTCACCTTTGAATAATAGAAATCAGAATATATCATTCTTCATAACTTTTTTTAATATACAAGATATTTTACACAAATTGGGGATTTTTTTCCCCGATCTGTTTTTTTTTTCAACACTAAAAAGAATGAAAAAAGGGTTTTTTTTAAAAAAGCAGCTTTGCTGTTTGTTTTTTTTTTGCATTGACAGAAAAAGATTGTATTATGTTAATTTATTGCTAGGGGAAAATATATATAATCAGAGATGCAGCAAAAACAAATTTTCAGTTTGGGGGAAAAGATTTATTAAAATTTTTAAATATTTATTAATGCTTTTTTTTAAATTTCCCCTGACTCTTTTTTAAAATTTTTTATAAAAATTTTTAAATTTGTATAATTTTTTTTATTTGGGGGAGAATCACTTGTGTTGCTAAAAACACCTACACTGTTATTTGGGGTTAAAAGGGGGAAAAAACTGAACACGGTATTTGGGCTTTTTAAGTATGGCGGGGGTTTTGGGTCAACAGTCAACTTTCTAGTCATGGTGCCACCCTTTTTTGGGGTTTTTCCCTTTTTTCCGGGGGGTTTTTAAAACAATTTGGGGAATTTTTTTATGATTGGTAAGTAAGGGTTTTAAGTCTATGTCATCATTTACAAATTTTGTTTTATTAGACTAGTTAGTAAAAAAATAATTGTTGGAAAATGACTTTTTATTGTCACTTAAGGAAGAAATCTTCAAATTTAGTCATTTTATTTTAAAAAACTGTCATTGATGTACTGTTTTTATTTTAAAAAAATTCTGTCACTGAGTAGCTAAAAATTTTTTAAGGGGAAATGGTAAATTCAGAAATGGTTCATTTAAAATGTACTAAGGTTTTCAAATGAAAAGTTGAAAAATTTTTAAAAATTTATTTTGGGGGGTATTGAAAAAAATAAGTTTAATTTTTAAAAAATTTTTCATAACCATTTGTTCAGGATGAGCTTATAATCATCTGTGTAGAATTATATTTTAATTATTTTTCATATCTATATAATCCCTTTTCAGCAGAAATACTAATAAGATTTGTAGTGCATAGCTCCTTAGCAGTTTATTATTGATATATTAAGTTTTCACCTTCCAGGCATATAGTAATCAGGGCGTATATTCTGGGGGTGCTAGGTGGCGCTGCACACCCACCAAGATGGTAAATTCATTAAATATTAAGCTCCCCAGTATAATCATGGATCATAATGGGAAAATAATTTTTTTGTCCTCTCTCTGAAATATTGTGGCAATTGTTCTCCCGATAGGTGCACCCCTCCCGTAACCCCTGGGAGTAATTTTTTACCTGTTAACAGTGACTATTCTTTTGTACTTTATGTAGTAGACTTTTTTTACTTCATTTTACCAGATATGTCTTGCTAATACATTTTTGTATAATTCTCCTATAATAAACCTTGTTTGATAAACTGAAATGTTTAAATTTAGTAATGGGATGCCACTTGACAGATTAAATAATTATAGGCACTAATACGGGATTTCTTACACAGCTGGTGCCATTTTTTTTCCCCTTTGGGTGCGCTCTACTTTTAGGCATTCTTGACAAAAAGGGAAAAAAAAATTTTACATCTTAATACTGCTGAAACTGGAAAAAAAGTTCACCTGTCCGATGTCCTTTCATTTCCCCCATTCTGGTTGATTTCTATCATTTGTGTATCATATTATGTTTATCTTTCCCTTCATTGGCCTTGCAAAGTAAACACTGTACAGTTCTGATTTTCAAATTCCTTTTTAAATTTGAGAATTTTGTTGTAATACAGTTCTGATAAATATTGTGCAGCATCAAAATTGACCTGTTTAATTTTTCAAATAAAAAAAAATACATAAAACATAAATTAAAAATTATATTTTCATTAGTATGATTTTCCCCCCAATTTGTATGCTACATTCACAGGGTTTTTTTTATGCGCAAATTTGAACTGAATGACAAAACTTCCCAAAGCCGTGAGCAGCATTGTTTATATAATATCTGCTGTTGCTTCTCCCCCACTGGGATTTGTGGTGGATCCCCAACTGGGGGTAATATATTATGGGTGTTCCTGGCTGTACTCATCTCTTTAGGATCCATGCTCTTTCGCTTTACATTCCTCAATCCATTCATTGCCATGGTAAGAATTTGATATTGTTTTTGATGAAATTTATATCATAATAATAATAATAATAATAATAATAATAATAATAAAATAATAAATAATAAATTTTTATTTCATTGCAATTTTACATAGATTTTGTAGTTACAATTAAACTGAAGTGCAAGGGAGCCACTGAAATGCCATGGCATTGGGGGCAGCAATCAATACATAGACTATGTACATAATATTAAAAATTATTTAGTTTATTTTAGTTATATATATTGTTCAAATTAAAATATGATATTACACTGTTAAAATTATATATTACACTTTTCAAATTACAATATTTTACACTGTTCAAATTACAATAATATTTACATTTAACAAGTTTTTGTGGAGGGTAATATAATGAAAAAATTGAGATTATCTTGGAAAATAACATTGAGTATTTTGAAAGTAATTTATATATAGTATGGTATTTAGTTTAGGCTGAGTAGGTGGTAACCTAATAAACTACATAACCCCCGGTTTTGTCCTGCTCCCCCCTTTTTTATGTAAGTGTATTTTTAAATGCTTTTATAAGTGTTTTTGGGGGTCAAAAAGGACTGTCTACTTTACATTTTTCCCTTATGGGAATAAATTGTTTAAATGGCATGAACAGCATTCGGGAAAAAAAAAACAAAACCGGGGGCCCCTGTATTTTTTTAGGGGGTGGGGGTTTTTTGGAAGTTTAAAATGATTTTAACAAGGTTATTTTAGTATTTAATTTGGGGGTCGACAGGCCTTCGGGGAAAGTTTTCCCTTAAAAAATATTGGAAAAAAAAAAAAAAAAATTTTTTTTTCTTATGAAAGTAAGTTTTTTTCTGAATCTAAATAGCTAAAAAAAAATTTTTTTGGTCAATACTTACGGAGATATGGGGGTTTCAATTGCCAAAATTTAACCCTGACGCAACATCAGTGACTTCCCGGGTTTGGGCCCGGGAATAGTTTTTTTTTTTTTCTTTTTCTTTTTTTTTAAAATTTTATTTTCAAATAACTTTTATGTCTTGAGACCAATATAAACCATATTTTGTATATATACCTCCTTTTAAAAAAAACTGCGGGGATGCTGACCATTGGGTGGGTGGGTGCCTTTACCACTGGCTGGCTATCTGGGTTACCAGCTGGCTGGTGACTGACCAGCGGCTGGCTGGCTGACCAGCTGGCTGGCTGGTGCCCGCTGGCCTGGCTACCGCTGGCTGGCTGGCTAGTGGTGAACAGTCTGGGTGGTGGCCTGCGGCGGGCCCCGCCAGCTGGGCTGGCTGGCTACCAGCTGGCTGGCTACCAAACTGGTCCTGGCTAGCTGACCAGCTGGTTGGCTGCGACCACCTGGCTGGCTGGCTGCTGACCAGCTGGCTGGCTGAACGCGTCTGGGGATGGATGGGCCGCCGGGTGGCTGGTTGCCTTTACCAGCAGCCAGCTGGCTGGCTGGCTTTTACCAGTTGGGTGGCTGGCTGGCTGAACAGCGGTTGAAGATGGTCAGGGGTGGCGGGCTGGTGGCTGGTGGTTTGTCTATCTCACAGGAAACAAAAAACAATTATACATATTAAAAAACCTAGGATCACGTGAAATATAATAAAATAATAAAAAATTAAATTTTTAAATTTTTTTTTTTGAAGGAAGGGTAAAAGTCATTTATCAGTAATCCCAAATTTCAAAATTGACATTTGAAGAGGGGGGGTCTTCATCTTGTTTATTATCTGCTTAATTTCTGTTGACATTTGATGTTCGCCTTCCTCCTCAACCCCCCCTCTCTCCTCCCCGCCACTCTCCTGCCTCCCTGCCAGACCCGGGGTTAGCCTCATCTTATCAAAAGGGTGACATTTGACAAATGAGGGAAAACTGCCTTCCCCGCCTGCCTCCCCCCTCCATCCCTCCCTGCCCTATCCCTGCCTCCCTTCCCCCCCCCTGCCTGCCTCCCTGCCAGCCAGCCAGGGGAGCCTCATCTTATCAAAGGTGACATTTGACAAATGGGATCACTGCCTTTTCCTGCCTGCCTCAACCCTGCCCCCCCTCCCTCCTGCCACATCCCGCCTGCCTCCCTGCCAGCCAGCCAGGGGGGTTTGCCCATCTTATCAAGGGTGACATTTGACAAACAGGAACACGCCTTCCTGCCCGCCTCAACCCCCCCTCCCCCCTTCCTGCCTCCCCCCCAGCCAGCCAGGGGTTAGCCTCATCTTATCAAGAGGTGACATTTGACAAAAGCGGATACACTGCCTTTGCCTGCCTGCCTCAACCCCTGCCTCCCCCTCCCTGCCACTATCCCCCCCTGCCTCCCCGCCAGCCAGCCAGGGTTTCTCTTATCAAGGGTGACATTTGACAAATGAGGATCCCGCCTTCCCCTTTTTTGTTTTTACTGTTTTATCTGTCTGTCTGTTTGTCTGTCTGTCTGTCTGTTTTTTTTGGATTAATTTTCCCCCCCCACCGTCTTCCCCCCCCACTGTCATCCCCACCCACCCCACTGTTTTCCCCCACCTTCCCACCCCCACGCCTTCCCCACTCCCCCCCTTCACCCACTGTTTTCCCCCCACCCACCCCACTGTTTTCCCCCACTCCCCCCACTGTTTTCCCCCACCACTCACACTGGGGGAGTGGGGATTATTTACCGTTTGGCGGTGAAAAAAGGGGCACGGGAATTTCCACCCACAAATGCAATG
Organism: Cherax destructor; assembly: GCA_009830355.1. Classification (NCBI taxonomy): domain Eukaryota; kingdom Metazoa; phylum Arthropoda; class Malacostraca; order Decapoda; family Parastacidae; genus Cherax; species Cherax destructor. The sequence goes on from WNWK01030426.1 coordinate 22,954, forward strand.
TGGGTGGATAGTTTTTTTCCTACTCGCACATTTACCCCAAAAAAACCCTTTTCCCCCATCGTATGGGCTTACCAGCTTTCCCCCCTCGATTTGAAGCTGTTAGAATTTTATGCGTACTAGTAGGGCACCAACCCCGCTTGTAAAACGTACTAGTACGGGCAAAAGACCCCCAAAGGGGTTTAAAGGGAAGAATTCCCGAAATTTTGGGGGCCCCTTTTGTGCATAGAATTTTTTCATAGGTTGATATGGGCTTGGGATATCAAAAAGTGATCTGTGTCTTGTGTTATTCATGGGTCCAAAAATTGGTGAGGAAAATTTTGGGGAGGGTTTATATTAGAGTGAGGGGGTTCCCATGTATTAAAATAGGCACAAGAATAAGTGGAATTTTTCTTTACGGTGAGTAGTTTTAGGCTTTTGGGAAATTGGGGGGAGTATGTGTCTAGAGGGGGAAATTTTTCATTCTGACTGCAGCCTTTTTTCTGGGGTTTTTAGTGGTCTAAGGTGATTTAATTTTTTTTATCCCCATGCACAGACTCCATAGGTGAGATAAGGGTAGATAAGTGAATGAT